>SZYD01001623.1:0-86340 GCA_009363875.1 Mikania micrantha | reverse complement strand
GCTGGACAGGGTGACAGCTATTGGGATATTATGTCCCTACCTAGATATCGAGTATTGATATCTTCTGCCGAGCTAAATCCGTTAAGGAATAGCTAACAGAGACAATTATGTCTCTTTATTCAATTGTTTGGGTTTTTCTACACGCCGGGCTAATCAGTAATGATTAGCTACAGAAATTATAAAGTTTCGTTCTAGATATCGAGTATGATATCTTACACGCCGGGCTAATCCGTAAGGAATAGCTAACAGAGACAATTACGTCTCTTACTTTATTCATTGGGTTATTTACTTGCCGGGCTAGTCCGTAAGGAATAGCTTACAGAGATAATTATGTCTCTTCCTTTTTCATTGATGGGATAATCATACCGGGAAAATTATGGGTGATATGAAATGGGTATCCATCGTTGTACTACAGATAGTGTTGAGTTCAGTTGAGCATGTGGTGGGATGGCGTCTGGGCTTGACCTTTTCGTATGCCCTATATATAAGCATGCTTGGCTGGATGAGACACTATCTGTAAATATAACCATGGAGAGGACATTGTGTGAAACATGGAAATCAATTATATATACAATTTGTGTGAAACGTTGTGAACATGGCTGACATAAATACAATGGTTTTCAATTACAAAACTTATGAACTCACCAACCTAATGTTGACTTTGTTTAAATACATGTTTTCTCAGGTGACGAACATGTTTAGTCACCACATATCAAGAGCATAGCTAGAGGACTTTTAGAAGACCTAGCTACATTTTGGGTGACCATACTTTTGGAATGACAATTCGATGAATCATATTTTGTAGATCTTGTACAGTTACAAGATATAAACATAATGATTCTCTTTGGATAGATTTACTTAGTTAAATTATGAACGTAACATTGTAATTTAACTTTGTAATTCTATATCATATGTCATGTTAGCATTTCTCATTATACATCATGTGCCATGTAAACAATCTGATCATTTCGATTATCAAACGATATCGTGCCCCGGGAACCTTCCGCCCGTCGGGAAAACCCGATCCGTACCCGCCGGCCCGGGGTGCGACAGTTTAGGTCCAATACATAACACCAAGTTCAACACCATTAGTTTAATTAAATAAGTAATTAAACTTATATATAATTTATAACACTTATAAATTATAGATCCGTTCGTGATTACCAGTTAATCAAATTAAGTGGATTTAATATTCGTTGACCAAGGTGTAACTCTTACGGGTCACAGCTCGGTTAGTTACGTTAATTTATCGGGTCCGTACATATAAATCCAACATGGGTAAGGTTTGTTTCCATCCTTTCCCCTCAGACCCTACTGAACAGTGGAAATATACTGAGTATGTTTGTTTGTTTGATGTCTAATACTCACAAACTACTACGTTTGGATCTGCCATGACTTGTTCTTGCTAATACATTCTTTCCATATCTTACTTTGCTCAAACTTGCTCTTGCCAAACACAAACACATGGTTTCTAATTTTTTGCTCTTTCACTTGTCAACATATCATGATTCTTGATCTTTGCCCTTTCACTGATCAAACGAATAGGGTTCTTGCTCATTCTTGCTAACGCTTGCTATTCGTTTCAAGAAGTTTCTGCACATCACAAAATATGTTACCTCTTTTGAAAAACTTGATGCATAATGAAAAGAGAGGGACTTGTTCAATTTAGGTGCACATCGAAACCAGTGGCGGAGCTTGGACAAAGTGAGAGGGGGGCAGAAATTTTTGAACAGAATACATGTTAATTTTTTGAAGCGATGAGGCAAAACTTCTATTTTCAACTAAAAAGAACATTTTGACCGAAAAATTAACACTATGGACCGAAAAAGAGGAGGGACGGTCGCCCCCTTTGTCCCTATTAAGCTTCGCTCCTGATCAAAACCAACTTTCTATGGTTATTGACTTGCTTGTTCACTCGAGGGAAGGTTGTAGTTAGCAACCTAGAAAATAAAATCTGTTTTCCCTTTTGTTTTTCTTGACCAAAACCCATTTCAAGTTCAAGACTATAAAAACAAAACAAAACAAACCAAATTATAACAGATGACTACTAATTTTTGCTTGCTTTGGACCCAATATAGCAATAGCTTTAGGCTCTCGTACCAATTTAAAACCCATGTCCCCTTTTATAAGAATAGTTGTGAGCCGTTGTCAACACGAATGCTTGTTATATATTTTAGTGTAATTGAGATTAATTTTATCGATCAATATGCATTATGAAATTCATTAAATAAGCTGCAACTTTAGTGGCAAAATTGTGAAGAATAAAAGTTTAAAATCTGCCTAGAGGAAGTTTCCAAACTCCTGTATATCCAGAAATTGATGGATGAAAACATTCTTGGTTCATTCTCGAATTCACAACAAAATTCTCATACTCGTTTTTTATTCGAATTGAATTTTTTCCGATCAAACATTTGAGTAAACCACAAATAGTTTGATTTGAAAGTGTGATACACGACTTTCAATTCATCCGGGTGTTCGTGTTCTGGATATTCTCTACAATGCGGACATGGGAGTTGTAGGATTTATAGAAAGAAAACGAAGGAGATAGACTCAAAACCTATAAAAATTTCCTACAAAATATTGTTAAACCAACTATTCTTAGCAGAAAAACAGGGAGGGCTGGGACACCCCTGAGCCCTGCAAAAACTTTTTCCTTCGATATGATAATTTATAAATTAATTAAAATAACATGATAAATAAATAAAAGTTTTTGAACATTTTGAGTCATGGGTCTCTTATGAAACATTTCTACCACATTGTGATAGGGGTGAGGCTTGTTTTCATCTCTATCCACCAATACCTCACAAAATAGGATTACAATATGCACGTGTTGTTGTAAATATAAAGATCCATTTTGTCTCAAACTAGCTAAAATTTCATTTAAGCCCAAGAAAAGTTGAGACATGCTTGTCACACCCACGTTCATGTTGATATTTAACCAAATAAATGAAAAATACAAAGCTAGAGAACGAAAAGCTAGCAAGGATTTGAATAGGGTTAAAAAAATTAAATTTGTGTAATTGTTTTTGCAAACTTTAAATTATATTAAAAAAATTATTTAGTAAACTTCTGCATATTGAATAACAACACGTATTCAACGAAATCTCACTTTGTAGGGTATGAGGTCATGAGGGAGACAAATGAAAACTAACATTACCCATACCCTAATATGATAGATAACTGCTTCGTAAGAGACCACTGGTTCAAAAAAAAATTCAAAATAATTTTTAAGTAAAACCAATACACTTACATAACAACTAATTTTGTAAAATATAAATTTAATTGCATATAATAATATTTATAACTTTCATCATACATTAACATGAAAAAATTGAACCTTTTGCATCTTTATCATGATATCAATGTGTTTATAATTCGTATTACTTTTGATGGATTTGGTACAATAAAATTAAGACCAACTCTTTATTGTAAGCCACAAGTACATGGGACAATAAGAAGACAAAGGATAGGATGAAAGAAAGTAAAATCATTACATTTTGAATAGTTATATTCTTTTCTAAACAAATTAATAAATTAATTATCATGTTATGCGATTATGATCAATAAGGTGGTTGGTTATTGTAACTTGTAATCAGTGTTTTCAAACCCGGACCGGACCGGCCGGTCGGATCGGGATTCGGAGTGTTAAACGGTCCGGTACTAGCTTCAAAACCCTTTTTGGGTGAACCGGCCGGTCGGACCGGTGAACCGGTGATTGAACCGGTTTTTTTAATTTTTTTATTTATTTTTAATATTTTTTTGATTATATATATATATATATATATAGTATAAGGTTTGGCTAAAAAGTTTTAAAACCATGAGAAGTGTGAGAAGAGATCTCAACCATTAGATCAATTGGTTTTGTGGTTGAGATTAATTTAGTGGTATTTTCGTAAATAGTTATAAGTTAAAACCATCAGTAGGGGTAGAATGAGAAGATCTAGCCAAAAACCTGCACATGCAAGGCACATGCATTTTCCTCCATCTTTTTTAAACGTTCATAACTTTTTTATACGTTGGTATTTTTTTAAAAAAATTACACCATAAAATCGAGCATTTTTTTATCTTTCTAATGAGTATAATATTAGTATATTTTTCAAAATTAAAATAACAACCTAAAATGAGTTTCACGAACCATATGTTTATGGTGTTTTTCCAATATATACGAAACTGATCTTTTATGGTGTTTTTTACACATATGTATGTTTTATGGTGTTTTCAAAGATATTTTATGGTGTTTATGATGTTAACATTTTATGTTATTTTTTGGTGTTTGCGTATTAGTAAAACTAAAAGAGGGCATTTTTTGGTGTTTTTGAAAACGAAAAACACCATAAACACCTAAGTTTGTACGTGGTGTTTTTAACTTAGTTTATGGTGTTTTTTCGAGATATTTTATTGTTTATGGCGTTTTTTCAAGATATGTTATTGTGTTTATGGTGTTAACATTTTATGGTGTTTTTGTGTTCGAATATTCATGAAACTAAGACCAGGCATTTTTTATGGTGTTTTTGAATACTAAAAACACCATAAATCGCTATATTTCATAAACATTTGAAAAACACCATAACAAAAACACCTGGTTCATAAACATTTTATACATGACGTTTTAAACTTAAATGTGTAAAAACACAAAGTTTAGAACGACATGTTTTTTAGTTTTCAAAAACGCCATAAAACACAATGTGTAAAATTATACAGTCCAAAAACACCATGAATAAAATTACAGTTCAAAAACACCATAAATAAAATTACAGTTCAAAAACATCATAAATAAAATTAAAATTCAAAAACACCATAAAATGTCTGTGAAAATTACACAGTACAGAAACACCATAAAACGTCATGTGTAAATGACGCAATTAAAAAACGTTGTGTTTTGTTTATGTTCAAAACACCATAAAACGTCTAGTTTCACAAACAATATGAAAACACCATAAAAACGTACAAGTTTCAAGAACAATCAGGTTTGTTCTTTTTCTATTGTTAAATATAACAATATTATACTCGTTAGAAAGGTAAAGAAATTTGTGATCTTATGGTGTAATTTTTTTTAAAAAAATTTAACGTATAAAATAGTTACATACGTTTAAAAAATTTGGTGGAATTAACATGTGACTTGCATGTGCAGCCTCCATTTATGTGTTGAAATTTATACCATTTACCCTAAAATACACGTGTCACATTCTCGTGGCTTCTCACACTTCTCATGGTTTTTTGCCTTCTTAGAATATCCCTCCCCTATATAGTATATATTTATAAAATGTTTATAAAATAATCCGGTTCTTAAATCCGGTCCGACCGGTCGGACCTCTGACCGGTAAGGAGACCGGTTCGATGTCCGGTCCTGTTCTGAAAACATTGCTTGTAATATCAAGTATATATATTTTAAAAATATATAAACAATTTCGTTTTTAAATTATTTTACTAGGGTGCGCTGACTAATATTCACTTGGATATTTCTTAGAGAGATCAAGAAGGATTGTGAATCTGTTAAAAATATTCTACTGTTGGTAAACAAACAAACATACCAAGTATATTCTCACTTTTGAGTAGGGTATGGGAGGAAAGATATACACAAACCTTACCTCTATCCCAGTTGGGATAGAGATGTTGTTCCCAAGGAGTTCTCGGCTCAAAATTATCGTTTGAAGTTGATCATCCAAACATTTTTAACATTATTTTCACAAAATAAGTAAAATAATGTTAAAAATTAATGCAATTTTACTTTGGCCCTTTAATAAATAAAATTACATAACAATTGGTTGTAAGTGTCATGTATGTCGATTGATAGTTATATCATTTTTGCTGCTGATTAACAAATTTGTTGTCAATGTACAGAGCCAGCTCTGAGAATAAAAAAAATTCTGAGGCCTAGGGTGAGGGAAAAAATGGGCCCTTAAGTCGACCTTAAAAATTGAGGTGCTCAAGACAAGCCGGAAAAAAAGCTCTCTAGCGAATTCAAATATCAAAGTGTGGGTGTTCAGGAAAACCGAAAACCGTTTAATACCAAAAATCATACCGTATTTGTAACTTAAAAAAAACGTACCACATTCATAACTGAAAAAATCCGAACCATATTCGTAATTGAAAAAAAGCGAACCGTATTTGTAACTGAAAAAAACTTAACCGAATTCTAAATTCGGTTTTCGGTTTTGTTCCTGACTGTACCCGAATTCGGTTTTCTTTTCAGTTCCTAACCGTATCCGAATTTCGGTTCGGTTATCATTCCAATTTTTTTTGAATTCGATTTGTTTGGTTGACTGATTAAACCAAATTCATATTTACATTTATTATCTTATTAATAATATATAAGATTGAGTTTGGTTTATTCGGATCGTTTTAATCGGCTTATTGCGTTTTTAATCGGTTTATTCAATTGAGTTCGGTTTATTAGGATCAGTTTATTCAATTTTTAATCGGTTTATTTGGTTTTTAATCGGTTTATTCGTCTTGTTTGGTTTTAACCGAAATCGAACCAAACCACTTCTCAAATTCGGTTCGGTTTTTGGATAGGGAATAAAATTGAAAACCAATTAAACCGAACCAAAAAAACCATTAACCGAACCGATGAAACCCCTAGTTTAAAGGGCATGAAAGTAACTTCCTCTACTTTAAATGAAATTCTTTTTTGTACCAAAAAATCATGTGTTTTAAATGGTTATTTTTTATCCTCTCCAAACTGTTGGTTCTCATTTGAATGAATCTCTTTATATACATATATATCAAAAATTTTAAGCCTCCTAAAACAATGGGCCTGCATAAAGGTCAGGTTTGCCCCTCCTCGAGCCGCCCATAGACCATTTTAAACATTAATGTTGTATATTTTTATATATAATATATATACAAAAAAGAATCCCCTCCCTAGGGCCAGCTTTGTAGATGTACAAATTTGATCTTTGAAAACACATGTAAAACTTCACACTTTTCAATTTATTTGATAGATGCTTATGAATTTTTATATGATAATAGTTTAAATTTAGTTAAACAAACTACTTAAATAACACTAAAAGTGTACTCAGTAAACCTGACAATCTTGACCTATGGTAAGAAAAATGGGGTAGATTTATTTTGGGTTAGAATTATTGTATTTTAGGTTGAAATGGGTAACATATTGACATAAAATAGGTTGAGATGGGTAACACTTTAACGCAATACGTGTATTGTGTCTTTGGCGTTTCCTGCACAATATCGTGTTTATTGTCTTTATTACGTTTATTGTGTCTTTAGTGTTTCTTGCTCAATATCGTGTTTTCCTGAACAATTGAAGACACAATGATGTTACAGAATACATAATGTTAAACAATGATGACACAATAATAAGTATGAATGACACAATGACCTTTAAAAAGACACAATAACCTCTAAGAAAAGACATAATTACTTGCAAGTAAAACACAAAAAAAGATGATTATACAAAAACGTTTTTGAAAGACACGATTACAATAATTAGATAAAATAAACCGAAAAAATTTAATTTTTATAGCAACACTATCTATACTCATTTTTAAGTTAAAAAATGCTCATTTTTATGATTTTTTTAAAAAATAATATCCTATGTAAAAGTTATGAACGTTTAAAAAAGGTGAACGAAAAGTGACACTAAATAAATTACCCTCCAACGATTTTGTCCTCTAAAATTTTAAATTTTCTCACTCAAATTTGATCTCATATATATCAATGGTAAATAATTTTTCTTATATTTTTTAGGATAATAAGCATATTTAATTGAAGCCAATCCAGAAAAATAATCTATGGTAAATAATAATTAATTTAAGGAAAATATAAGGCAGTAAAAAGTAAATGACTTACACTGATGACAAACGTTTAAAGCTTTTTAATTTATTTATCAACTTTAATGTGTTTTAAAACTTTTTTCTATTTCCTTCTATATAATATGGTTTTTATAACATTTTAAATTAATTAATTTTATATAATATGATGAATCGCATTTGATAAATTGGTGGTGTTTGGGATTTATCCACAAATTAACAGAACTTCACGGAAGTAATAAGTATAAATTACGTGGACGTACCTCACTAAGGCCTGTCACTTGCATGGGAGTTGGGGTGGGCTAGTGTGAGTGGTTCTATATATTTTAAATATATTTATTAATTATTTTTAATCATATAGTTAAGTTTATTAGTTAAAAACACAATTAACTGCTTACGAGACTATATATGTGCCAAAAACCACTTGCTAGACCATTTATTTTATAATTAGTTTTTCTTCAAATTTATATCAGGAAGTTCAATACATACAAGACTATTTAGTATTTTGTGTTAAATTACATGTCGAGTTATTTGAGAAAAATAAAGAAAATGTTAAATGAAATATTATAATAAAAAATTAACGATAATCATCATACTTGTTCCTAATTGTTGTGCCACATTGATTGGTTGGGAAAACAAGCTCATCTATTTGAGCATGATCACTCTATTGTTACCTAACCCAACTCAACTCGTCTATTCTGCTAGTATAACCTCACCCATTGTATTGTTTGCTGTTATTAAATTTATCTTCACGCTGATGGAAGAAGGTATAGGCATGACAACGTAAGCCACTCACCTTTCCTAAACTTGGCAATCTTAACACATAACAAGATAAATAGGTAGATTTGGGTACAGAATTATTGTATTTTGAGTTGAAATGAGCAATCTTATGACATACAATGGATAGAGATGAGAAACACCTTAACACAATGCGGGTCAAGATGAATAACTTAAAAATATGTGAATATACATTTGATGAGAAAAATCATTAAAATTATTCAAATAAATTATTTGTCTCATTACAATTCATTTTAACTTGAATCAAATTGTGTTTTTTAAAAGCGAACAATTTATACCCGAAATGATTTTTCTTAAAACTCATTCCCACCCGCACCCATCCTGACCCGTATCCGTTCTTACATGTTACCCAACTCGTCTATTCTGCTAGGCATAACCATGGGCGAAGCTATGTGGAGACCCGGGGGGGGGGGCGCCGTTCTCTCTCTTTTTTCATCAGTAGTGTTAATTTTCAGGCCAAAATGTTATTTTTAGTTAAAAATAGGGGTTTCGCCCCATCGTTTAAAATATTTAATATGTATTGTAAGTCTTATAAATTTCCGCCCCTTCCCTAACTCTCAAGCTCCGCTACTGGGCATAAGCTCGCCCATTGTGTTGTTCGTTATTATTAAATTTAGCTATTAAACAAGTGATTATAATAATAACCGTATCCTATTACTCTTTGATACAAAAAGAATATATAATTAGGAATAACGTAGAATAAGAATTTTCTAGCTAGAATGCCAAAATTTTCTGAATTTAGGGACAATTGGTCAAATTAGAGGGTTTCTAAATTAAGAAAAGCATATACTAGTAATTTTGTATGACATAAAGACGAGAATAAGGTCAGTACTTCCAAAGTAGCTATGTTTCAATTATTGACCTATATATATCAAGCAATTGTGGATTTGTAATTATCTTTTATATTTTTGGATAACAAAATCAAATTACATAAATATAATTGTGATTGTAGCTTAAAATTACGTATACCATCTACCATTTATTTACGAATATGATAACTACTCTTAGGGCCGGTAATCATCCATTTTAAGTCCCTTTCACTTTGTAACATGTAGTAACAACATTAAATTTCATTTCACTCAATTTAATATATAGAGAAACTGGATTAATGTACACCAAAAAATATTAAAATTATGAAAACAAAGAGAGGCCAAAATGAAAAGTTGGTAACTAACAATCAAAAAGTTAAAAGAGTAAGAAGGCAATGTGGAGTTGTGTTGGTTCTATGACAACACCACCCTACACATCAGCCACACAATGCATGATGGGAAGTGGTTTAATTTTGCAATTGTAGACAGACATAATATGTGGGATGACCATCTGCAAATTACGTCAACATGTAACTTCGTATTTAATATAACATTGAGAAACATAACAAGCCAAAATGTCAAAGCCCTAAATAATTGTTGGTTTACTAGTGTCATAAAGATAATTAAAGACTTTAAAAGATTACATTTTATAATTCATTACACAATAAAACTTTTCAAAATATATTTTGTTAGAGATACCATGTTATTGTTATTAACTTTCTATAATGCACTCTAAAAGAAATCTTAAAACAGTCATATTATATTGTTTTTTATATTTTAAACTCTATATAACAATTTCTTTACCAAATTATTATGCACGAGGATATGATTATGATATTTTTGTGGTGCTGGGTATCGATCCATTATGTGGGTTGATTAAAACTTATTGGAATGAAGAGAGTTAAGGATTTTTTATCGTCTCTACCTCAATCCCCATCACCAACTCTGAAGATTTATTATACGACAAAAATAAAAAAATTTTACTAATCCACAATTAAATAAAAGTACTAGTTTTTGTAAGCAAATAATAAAAATACTAATATAATAATATTCCATATATAATTATACTGTGTGTTATGGGGTGTGAGTAGGGGCATGAGAGGGCCGGTTACGCCCTGGTGGCGCCCTCCCCCCACTACACCCGGGTGTGAAGGGGGCGTGAGGATCCAAACACACAATAAAAAACACTTACATACTCTTTTAATCTCTCAAAAACTTTTCAAAAATTTCAACTCTCATATCTTCAAAAAAACTACTACATGCTAATGGATCCAAACAACCCGTTTTTTAACCCGTTTATGAATTGTTATCGTCCTCAAGACGATACAAACAACCCGAACCCATTTCTAACATTTTCAAATTGGTACCCACAACAATCATTTTTCAATCAAAGTTCACCCGCTTTTGACAACGTTTTCAAAACCCAACCGGAATCTGACGTGGAGTGGTTCTGGAAACACAACCCGACCTCCAACCGACTACATCGCGACACAGGCACAGACGAAAGGAAGTGCCCGAAAAAATATCAAAATCGACCATTATTCGATGGTCGGAAGTTGAGCAGGTGGCACTAGCTTGTGCCTACATTTATGTTTCTGAATATCCGTTCGTTGGTAACAACCAAACGAGTATGGAGTTTTGGAAACACGTTAGAACCCAGTTTTTTCAGCAATGGGTCGCGACTCCTACGGGACGAACGACATGATTTCCGGCAAATGACGCGACTTACAACGTAAAGTCGCGAAATTTAACGGAATATGGATTCAACAACACAACAACCAAAAAATGGTGAGAATGATGAAACAGTCATGAATGAGGCGTTGATGACCTATGCTAGAGAAAACGGGTCATTTTCTCATATCACGACGTGGCATGTTATGAAAAAATCAACAAAATGGCATCTCGTCCCGAAGTTACAAACTTCGAAACGGACGAAGACGTCATCGTCCGGAAAATATATGACCACTCAATCTGACTCTACCGGTCTGATGAGGAAGTCGAGATGGACAAACCCACACCCTCTCCTCAACGTCCGCCCGGTCGAAACAATAAGTGAAAACGACCACAAACCTCGTCTTCAACCGATTACAAAGACGCATTGGAGACCACCTCCGAGTCATTACTAAAATATGTCGACTTACAAGAGCAAAAATAATAAAACAATGATATGAAATTGTTGTGGGCTCCAACCGATATCTTAGCTGGTCGAGCTCATGAAATGGCCAAGAAGACGAAGGAGCGGATTATGAAGCGATTTAATATGGATTAATTTTTTTTTTGTATTTTTTTTATTATGTAATTTTTTAGTTTTATTTTGTAAATTTATATTTTTTTAATAATATTATGTCTTTTTTTAATTTAATTTGTAATTAAAAAAATAAGAATCAAATAATAAAATATTGAATAAGAGGTGGAGTGATGGGGAGTGATGATAACACATGTAATGATGATGTGGAGTGGTAAGAATTGTGAACAATCAATAGATAATTTTTTTAATATTTATGTGGGTTTTGGGCTTTATAAAAAAAATTTGTGGTAAACTCGTGAAATCAATAGCAAGAAGTGTTGAAGCGTTGTGGGACGGAGGCCCATTCCCAAGCCCGGTGGGAAAAAAAATTGTGAAACAATCAATAGATAAAAGGGTTTCTTTCAGCCGCATATCCATCCAGAGATGGTTTCTCATTTCCAAAGTCACACTTTCCCTTTTCACACTAAATTTAAAGAACATGAAACAAGTAATGTACACATTAACAATATGAGAGCATGGATTGATTTAGAGATAAGATTAACGAATAACAATACAATAGATCAACAAACTCAAGATTGAATAAATAAAGATAATGAACATTGGAAAATAGTCTTAATAAGAATAATTTCAATTGTAAAGAATCTTGGTAAACATACTTTGCCTTTTCGTGGAACAAAAGAAAAACTATATGAAGAAAACAATGGTAATTTTTTAGGTATGGTTGAAATGATTGCCGAATTTGATCCAATAATGCAAGAACGTATTAGACGGATAAAAAACAATGAAATATATAATCACTATCTTGGACAAAATATGCAAAACGAACTAATTAGCTTATTGGCATATGAAATAAAAATAAAATTATTAATAAAGTTAAGGAATCCATATATTTTTCAATAATACTTGATTGTACTCCGGATACAAGTCATATTGAACAAATGTCGATCATATTGCGATGTCTAAATCTTTCATCAAATCCTATAGAAGTTAAAGAATACTTTCTAGAATTTTTAAGAGTAGATAATACAACTGGTAAAGGACTTTTTGAAGCTATTGTTGAAGAACTTAATAAAACAGGACTTGATATAAATAATGTTAGAGGACAAGGTTATGATAATGAATCAAATATGAAAAGAAAACATCAAGGTGTGCAAAAACATTTTCTAGATATTAATCTTAGGGAATTTTATCTTCCATGTGGTTGTCACAGTTTAAATTTGGTACTTTGTGATATGGCTTGTTCGTGTAACAAAGCTAGTGATTTTTTTTTGTTAGTACAACGTATATACAAACTATTTTCTTCCTCTCCTAAAAGATGGAAAATACTAAAAGACCATGTACCAAAGTTTACTCTTAAATCCTTATCACATACATGTTGAGAAAGTCGTGTTGAAAGTGTTAAGGCAATTAGATATCAAGCACCATAATTAAGAAATGCACTATGGACGATACATGATGATACTATAGATTTAACAATTAAAAGTGAAGCTAAATGTTTAGCTATATATGGATTTGAGAATTTTGAATTTTATTAGGAATGATAATTTGGTATGATGTTTTATGTGCTATTAACATAGTTAGTAAGAAGTTACAATCTAAAGAAATGTGCATTGATGATGCTATAAACCAATTAGACGAACTTATGTGTTTTTTTGAAGAATATAGAAAAGTTGGATTTGAAAATGCTATAATTAAGACTCAAAAAATAGCAAAAGAGTTAAATATAGAACCTACATTTAATGAAAAACGTGTTATACGTAGAAATAAACGATATGATGAAAACGTTGATAATGATACTATCAAAACTCCAATAGAATTGTTTAAAATTGATTACTTTTTGTATATTGTAGATCAGGCTATGTCTTCCATAAAGAGTAGATTTGATCAATTCAAAGAGTTTGAAACAATTTGTCACACCCTCAAATTACCACTTGCGGTGTCAGACCGTTGGGTGTGACATGGCCGGGATCAAAGCTCTTAGTTATATTGAATGACTCTATAAGGTTTCGAAAACATGTGGATATTACTTAAAATATCCCGAACAAAATAAGTTTGTTTTACATCAGAAGTAAATGAATGTTTCGGAAGCTTATACAAAAGTATGTATGTCCTAATACAGTTTAAATGAAATCTATGATCTTGCTCCAATGCCTAAATGCATGGTCCTTCAGTGGATTTTCTTAAGTGCAATCCTATGCTCTTAAGCGTGCTGAGTACCTGAGAAATATATACTAAAGTGTGTCAACATAAAGTTGGTGAGTTCACAGGTTTAAATGTTGGTAAGCATGAAACAGTTTATACGATAAATAAGTAAACAACAAAAAAAGTTTGCACGACGTATACTGAAGATGTTAAAGTTGTAGACCCAAGGTCCCGTGTGCGTGTGCTGCACCACTATCGAAACTAGACTGTTAGATGCATCCACCATGTCTAACACAAAAAAATGGCAATAGGTCGATATTACCCTTTTCCTGACCGCCAGTTAGAGTTGTCGTTGAGCGGGGTTTGTCAGACCCATTAGTACTACGTAATAACGCCTCGTTTGTTGTTCAACTAACGGTATGGCTGTGTGAGGACTTTGTTGTGATATAGCATACTCAAAATTTTTGTACAACATAACCAGTAATACATCAAAATATGTTCGTCAAAGTAAGTCTGCAGGTAACCTCCCTAGTTGGAGTTACCCAGTTTTTGTTCATAACGTTTGCCCATCTAGTTGACCCAAATGTTGGTCAAAATGTTGTACAGTTCGTTGACCTAGATGTTGGTCAAAATGTTTGTCGAATGTTTGCACGATACTTGGTCAAATATGTTTGTCAAGTGGTTTGTACAAAATAGTTGTCAAAGGTTTGTACAAAATGTTTGTCAAAATTGTTTGTTAAGTTGTTTGTCAAAAGTGTTTGCGTGTATTTCTCCCCCGGTTTGAGTTTACAAACAGCTAAGAGAAAAAATGGGTCGTGAACTCACCTGTGCTGCATTTGTTTGTGTTTTGTGAATTGCTTGTCCCTAATTGTCACCTATAACACATAGGTAATATGAGTTTGTGTTCGTTTCCGTGCTGGTCTACTTAGACCGTGTTCGTATCCAAACAACTCCAAGTTATTGTGTTTGACTATGTTCGTCTGTGTTTGTCTGTGTTTGACTCAACGACCCGTTGGTGATATATTTGTAGTTTGTTAATGTTTGTTTAGCGTTTGTCAAGTTTTCTCAAATAGTATTTAAGTGATCATGTTATCACATAACACATTGTCACAAAAATCCATTTCAAGTAGTTAAAGTTACTATTTTTAGTAAGTTACTGCATTTGCTATGTTTCACACTGAAGATCATGCAAAGACTTTAATATTATCATAACAAGGCTCTTTATAACACATTATTAAAGTTACTATTTTTAGTAAGTTACTACATTTGCTATGTTTCACACCGAAGATCATGCAAAGACTTTCATATTATCATAACAAGGCTGTTTAGAACACATGTCATAATCTAGTGTGTCCCTAGATTGTATTTCCTCAAAACCCCCAAATAAAGTTTCCCAATAAATGGAAAGTTTATCACAAATCACAATTTATTCAAAATCAAACTATACAAACATGTTCAAAAGCCCACTATTATCATCAAAACACTTTATTATGTTCAAAATCAACATGTATGGCAAGATTTTTTGACAAAAGCTTCTAAATATATAAATATATGAACAAATCATCAATCTCATTAAATCTATCACACCAATCATGCAAATATCATCAATACTAACCACAAATAATCATTCAAACTAACATAGCATGTCTAGAACATCATCTAGCAACATCTTGCACTATGAAAGTACTATTTATAGTAACATTCACAAATCATTACCATATGATACAAAATAACAACAATACCCACAATAGGTGATCTAATATCTCAATTCAGTGAATCAAAGCCTCAAACACATATCCATAAGTTCATAAATTCGTGCATGTGATACTAGAGGTGTTGCATGTGGGTTTTAGTGGTTGCTTGTGTGTATTTATGTGATTTAAGTGCAAATGGGTTACAAAGACTACCTCCCAAGACTCAAGAATGCTGAGATCTAGCTTAAACATGAGTTTATCAGCTCTGGAAGTTACTGGTGGTGGTTCCTCAACTGGTACAAGAAGATAGTGATGGTGAATGATTCCTCCAAGCTTCTTTTGGCTCCAAGACCTCAACAAGGTACAAGAATAGCTCATTGTAGCTTCTGGAGATGGATGTTGGTGCTAACAGCTGTCACAACCTAAGCCGGCGGGCTGGATCGACTTTCCCGTCGGGCGGAAGGTTCTCGGGGCGTGATATCGTTTGATAATCATAGTGATCAGATTTTTTACATAGCACATGAGATATAATGAGAATGTTAACACGACATTAATATAAAATTACAAAGTTAAATTACACAATACATGTTCATAATTTAACTAAGTAAATCTATCCAAAAGAATCATTGAGTTTCTATCTTGTATCTACACAAAATTTACAAAAGAGGATTCAAAGTTATGTCATTCAAAAATATGCATGACACAAAAGTAAGCTAGGTCTTTTCTAAATTCCACTATCTTAATCTTGCTGCTTGTAATCTAGACTTGTTCATCACCTGAGAAAACATACATTTAAACAAAGTCAACACTAGGTTGGTGAGTTCATAAGTTTAGTATTTGAAATTGTTGAATTCTTGTCATTCACAATCACAATGTCACACACAAATTTTATTGATATTGCCTCAACTGTCTCATTCCATGTACACTCCATAGTTATACCTACAAGTAGTATGTCATCCAAATTAAGCATGCTTATATATAGGGCATACGTATCACGAATGAAGCCGCCAGCCCACCACATACTTAACAGAATTCAATACCACTTGCAATACAACTATGGATACCCATTTCTATCTCACATGTGTTCAACCCATTTGATATTCACCCATAAATTGTGTTCATCACCCGCAGTGTTATATGAATAGAATAAAAGAGTATGAGGGAAATAAGTTATCATGCCCTAAGTGATGATACTCCCTCAATGTTTTAAGAAAACAGATTTATCAAATCTTTTCCTTATTATTATTCTCTAAATGTGACGGTTAACTGTAATTTTACTTCTGAGATTGGAAGTAATAGTTAACTCTTTGATATTGTTCCCTAACTTGAATGTATAGAGCATAAATTGAACCCATTGTGAGCCTCACGTAATCAGATCACAATGCCTCCAATTCACCTCTATCCCATTTGTGTTCCCATAGTATATGTGCCTTCAACGAAACTATTACTAGTAATATGACATGAAAGAAAGTCAATTCTTCAGTCTACCAGTTAATAGAAACGAAGGATTTAATTACAATTAGTTTCTATAGATTAATATCACCATGTGTCGTTTACCAAACTTGACTGATGCAGCCCTGTTACCGGTCATACGATACTGGCCAATGATAATGAAATACGATTAACATACCAACCTCACTCGCCGGTGGTTTGTCAAACCTATGGTACCACTACGCTATCGTCGGTTTAGTCACACTAAATCAATGGTAAACAATTTATTTGTAAGGGACTTACGACTGGACATGAACACATGATTTTTGTGATATAATACAACAGTCTTAATAGTAATTATTGATTTGTGTTCCCAAATGATATTGTCTCAATGTTACATGTTCTCAGTGTTATGTGTTCTCATAGTTTTAACAGTGCGTTATAAGAACACGTCTTATTACACAATGTCAATAAATGTGTTGAATGATATCATCATCATGAAATTATATTATCATTATTATCATTCGTGATGTCACTTGTATTTGTCTCAGTGTTATCTCATGTTCATCTTGGTAATAATAACAAAGTGTTATAAGATTTAATCTTATAACTTATGTTATTCTATTGTGTTGATGAAATCATGAAACTATGTTATCATGATTCATCCTTGATATCTCAAACATGTCATAAACACACAAGCATACATGAAATGATATGTGATAATAAAGATGAATCAATATCATCTAAATCATAGAATAAATGAAATATTGTACTAAAACTTTTAAGTAAATAAAAGAATTAGCATGTTTTTCAGCCCCGCAATTTAAAATTAAAAGATTAGAAAAGGGGCGTATGAACTCACCTGATGGTTGAAGTGGTTGACTAAGTATTCACAAAATGCACGCGCTCATTGTTGTTCTTGAGATTGTGTTCACGATGCTGTGTTTGATTTTAAATTGTGTGTAACTTATAAGTATAAGTTATTGACTTAAGAGTTAACCCTAAAATTGGTTAACACTTATATGTCTTTGTTGTTCATTTAGTCCTAGTTCACTTGTGACTTAATACACTAACACCTAACCAATGTAGGTTAAACATTAGTATATTATAAATCATTGGTTTATGTGTTTGGACTATGACTTGAAATTTTAAAATGTTGTAAAAGTTTGGATACCATATTAGTTTTAAGTATAAAACTTAGGTTTTTAAGTTAAAACTTAGAATGTTACCTTGTATTAACTTAAAATGATTATCATCATTTTAAATGTGCTAACACAAATGATATGTTATAAAACTTAGCTATTCAATATGTTTGATACATATCTAACAAATGTATTTATTAACTAAGTCTAAAAGAAAATACGTTAACACTCTTTATGAGAATTCCTAATATTACTAGTTATAAAATGTAGTTCGCTTAGTCTTTTCTTGTTAAGTGGTAACACATATTTTGTCATCAAATCAGATAACTTATGAGTTTTAAGTGTTTGAGGATTATTTAACATAGTATTGGTGAGAACATGACAATACCGATGAATGCCACATAAACCGGTTCACCTTACCCTAGTAGGTTCTCGGTTGATACTACATGGTGTCCATCGATATTGTGAATTGGTTGGTTCACTATTTTGATTATATTAAAATTTAATTTACTTGGATTATCTTTAGAGACCAGTATCGATGGAGCTTGAGGTCTGGGTGTAGCATCGAACTTAATAGTTTCGATTGAAAGCTGCTTTGCAACTTGTCGACATTAGCAATGTCGGCAGCAACTCAAAATCGACAGCCACACATTGATTCTAACTAGTATCGAAAGTGACTGATGCCCAAGTCTTTGGAAGGCTCCAATCTTACTAATGTCGACAAAGGTCCATCGATATTATTCCCATCGAACTTGCCAGATTCGATGGAAGAGACTGCAACTTGCTGTTGTCGATACTCCCTTTCAGCTCATAGAATCCATCGATACTATATGTTCTTGAGTCGATATTATTACCAAACTTCCCAAATCTTTATTCTAGTGTAATCCCAACGTGAGGAACTTAGTTTCATGAAGATTCATTAGGTTTTGCTGCTGAAAATCGTGTTGCATATCCTGATGTCCGGTTCTTGGATAAAACCCAGAAAATACAAGCTCATTTTACCTTTAAATTAGATGATTTCAAAGCCGACCCTTTGTACTTTTTTGTAGAGAATGTTTAGAGCTTCGTGTGGATACCAAATTTGTATGATTTGGTCAAGTATTGAGAGAGATATGGGTGTTTTTGTGAAGAATCTTAGAGAGAGAGAGAGAGGAGTTCCAGAAGAGAGAGAGAGAGAGAAAGATGAGGTTGGTGAAGTATTAAATGTGAAATTAAAGGCTTGAGTTGGGTTTTTATACCCCACTTAAGTTCGGGTTCGTTCGGTTTGCTCGTTTCTTGTTTTCGTTACATAATACGCGAAATTTCGGGTTGTAAATAAATAGTTTTCTAAAACCTTTTTTAAGGTTGTAATTCCTAATAAATATTTTCTATTTATTTTTCTTATTTTTTTTATTTCAAAATCGTTTATTAATTTCGTTTCGTCAAATCATATTACCTTCGCGCGTATTCGTTCGAATCGCCACTCGAACGGACACGACGATGGCTTTACTTTCTTATTTTTGTTTTCTATTTTTTAGTTACCATTCAGAACGTTAAACCCACAGATATGTTTGTGTGAATCGTCACCCACGCAACCACATTGTCAGTTTATTATTTCGAAACGATACTGAACTTATGTTTTGCATTGGATTTCCTCACTGACGGACTCAACTAAACTCACCTACTTGAACTTAGTTGTACTGTTTTCACCTTGTTTTCTCACTGATTTATCGGCCATGTGATTTCAGTTATTCATGGAAATCAAATCGCAACCGATATGTTTTTGTCATTTGTTCTCACACTGTATTATTCCTCATGATTTGTAGTATTTTTGTATTTCGATTTTCAACAAATACACACAACTGTTATATTGTTTTATAGCCCTGCTTTCACACAATGATTTATCAAATAGTCATTCATGCATAGTCATTCACACATAGTTATAGTAAAAGTACACATACCGTACGAATTGCCGGACGATCTGGTACTAGTTGTCACAACAACACTACTACAAAAAGTACCATAATGCAACCTTTATATTTAAAAAAGGCTGCATTAGCTAAAGTTGCATTACGTCTAACGCAACTGTGACAACTAGTACCAAACCGTCCGGCAAGTCCGTACGGTGTGTGTACTTTCACCATTTACTGTGTGTAAATACAGTACGTAAACAGTTGTGTGACAACATAACTCAGAAAACAAACCACAGTTGTAGATGTTTAAGTGAAAACTTAAATACAGTAATTACAACAACTCAAGAGAAACAACAGTGTTCAAACGAATTACAATAACAAATCGGTTGCGATCTGATATCCATAGATGACAAGAATCAGATGACCGACAATTCAACGAGAAAACAATGTGATAACAGAATGTGCAGTTGAGTCCGACAGTGAGGAAACATAAGTCATATCATATTGCAGTGTCGTTTTAAGAATAATAAACTGACAGCGTGTTTGTGTGGGTGACGATTCACACAAACATATCTGTGAGTTTAATGTTCTGAACGATAACTGATAAGTAGAAAACCAAAACAGAAAGTGAAACGTACGATCGTGTTCGTACAGTTAGCGCTCTGTACGAAGACGCGCGTAAGTGACGCGATCTGACGAAACGAAAACGAAACACGACACGAACGATAATAAATTAATAAAAATAAAAAAATAGTATTTTACAATTTTGAAACTCATCAAATAATTAAAATAAACTTCTTTTATTTATTACAAATTAATTACGCGTGACGTTCCGGATACGCGACTAAATTACGAACCGAGCAACCGAAACGGACCCGGACGCCACACGGGGTATAAAAACCCTAAAATGAGAGTGTTTTCTCATTTTTATCATCTTCATCCTCTCTCTCTCTCTCTCTCAATTTCCGACCAAGACCTCACCACCACCAAAAACCACCTTCAAAGTCTCATATATCACTCGTTTGTGGGCCAAATCGCGCGTTCTTGGTGTCCACGCGTAGCTCTCGACCTCCTCTACAAGAAAGTACAGTGGATCTGAGCTTTTATCCAGCCGAAATCAAGGTATGAACAAGAGGAAACCACGAAAACTAGGGTTTTCTAGTGTTTTGTTCGACTCCCACATCTCCTAACCGGAACTAGCCCCACCCCCACGACCGGCATACCTTCGAGAACTAGTCTACACGTGGGTTTGCCAATAGAACAGACCTATAGACCTACCCCGACTTGATGAGTATGATGATGCAGGGCACAGGTTCGCGGGGCTGTGCATGGGGCCGAACCTGCTAGGCTGCCGAACCCTCCTGGATCACGAGCGAACCCTAGAGGATCTCATGAACCTTACAGACCGAGCCATCAATAGACGAACCTGCTGTGGCCAAGCTCATCAGTCACGAACCCTACACTACCCTAGCCGAACCCTGCAACCCCACCGAACCTACTGCTGCTCAGCCGAACCATGTACAAAGGCATGGGCGAACCTTAAGACCAGTGGGAGCCGAACCCTGTCTCATGCATGGCGAGCCTATGACCGAACCCTCTTGCAAACATCAGCCGAACCCACCTGTTTTCTTTCCCGGCCGCATCAGTTGTAGCCAAGACCCACAATACACGGTTGTTAGTCCAGCGTGACACCTTGGCCCAATATGTCGGCCCAACAGCTCATGGTGGTCGGCCCACACCCCTTTAGACATCCTACCTCGAAAATCTATGAGACTCAACTTCACCCTTGGCCCATTTACTTTCTGCGGCCCAATATGAGCATTTGAGCCAAGAAACAGCCCAATGACAATTAAGCCGGGCCATACTGATTTCATCTCAGCCCATGAACTGGTTCGGCCCAAGGGGCTAAGTGGCTTAGACATTGTTAACTTAATTGACCCCGTTTAATTACTTGGCCCACCTGTTATAAACTAGGCCCACAACTTGTATATTTCGGCCCAAGGGAGTTTAGGAGGCCCATCCTTAACCGGCCCACTTACTTATAGTTCGGCCCACACAATTAGATTGGGCCATGAAATTATTTTGGCCCAAAAACAACTCATTTGGCCCAAGCGATTAGTATTTGGCCCACTTGACTTAAAATGGAAACAAGAATATGAATAAATTGTATGGAAGTCATACATACTTTTCTAATTTTCTACAAAGGAGGTCATGGTTGGATCTAAGGTACTTGACAATTACATGAGTTATTAACAAAGTTCTATTTTTGGAATTAATTACTAAGTCTCATATCAACACAAATGACTATCACTTAATGAAAAAATTTATAGATTCTCAAGGTTGAAGCAAGTCTAAACAATACAACATAAATTCACATTTTAATAACAATCTATGACATGTGAAATAAGGGCCGACTCAAGACCGCGACTCACAAGTGTTAGCCAAAAATAGGGCTAACACATACACGCACACAGATCTTATTAACTTAGACTTATAAGATCCAACAACATGAAATCAATACAGGAACGTGAAAACAAACGCAAGTACAGTCAAGAGCGCGCGCATCTCTTCAATTAAGCTAAGTCAACTACTTCATACATAAGGTGAGTTCATATGCCCCTTTTCTTAATCTTTACTGATTTCAAAGCTCGGGGCTGAGAAACATGCAAAACTTTTATTTACTTAAAAGTTTCTATTCACATATTGCTTATTTCATGATTTAGATAAATATTGTTTATCTTTATTATCATTGATCATTACATGCTTGCTTGTCTGATATTATCATACTTGAGACAATTAGGAAGATACATGCCATTATAGCTTCCTGATACATGTATGCACAAGAATAATATAAATTGCTAAGAAAATATCTTGCAACTGTTTGTTATTCTTACACGATAGAACAACGGGGAAAAACCATGGGATAATAAGTCAATAACAATTACTAATGATCATCATGATCATCATGATAAGGTAATTTCATGATAACAAGATCATTCACACATCACTAACATCGTGTATAAGACATGTTCTTACAACACTTTGTTCAAGATAGCTAGAACACTCAACATCATGATAACAGTTAGGACATTTACTTGTGATATCGAGGATGATATTGCATGCACACGCTGTCGGGATGGCATTCCCCACATACACTATCATTACTACTTAAGATTCTGCTTAGAGCACATCTTATCACCGACTTAGGAAGATGGTTATGCAACCATAGACCAGTCGGGTAAACATGAATATTAAACCTTAGAACTTGGGTTAATCCAATTAAATCATACCGGGCACGAGAGGTGCTATCAATCTAATTGATAACATACATAAAATGTAGAGAACGAATTCATTACAATAGATATCGTGGGAGGATATCTTACACACCGGGCTGATCAGAAATGGCAGCTACTGAGACTATTACGTCTCTAACTAGGAATCATGAGCAGGACACTTTACACACCGGGCTGGAAAGGGGTGACAGCTACTGGGACTATAATGTTCCTATCTAGGTATCGAGTATGATATCTTACACACCAGACTGGTTAGTACTGACAGTCACAGAGACTACTAGGTCTCGCTCTAGATATCGAGTATGATATCTTACATGCCGGGCTAACAGAGACTATTATGTTTCTTTATTCAATTGTTTGGGTATTCTACACGCCGGACTAATCAGTAATGATTAGTTACAGAAACTATTAAGTTTCGTTCTAGATATCGAGTATGATATCTTACATGCCGGGCTAATCCGTAAGGAATAGCTAACGGAAACGATTTCGTTTCTTACTTATGTCATTGGGTTATATTACATGCCGGGCTAATCCGTACGGAATAGATAACAGAGATTTTATGTCTCTTTATTCAATTATTGGTTTATTTTACACACCGGCTAATCCGTAAGGATTAGTTAACAGAGATGATTATGTTTCTTACTTATGTCATTGGGTTATATTACATGCCGGGCTAATCCGTACGGAATAGCTAACAGAGATTTTATGTCTCTTTATTCAATTATTGGTTTATTTTACACACCGGCTAATCCGTAAGGATTAGTTAAGAGAGATGATTACGTCTCTTACTTCATTCATTGGGTTATTTTACATGCCGGCTATTCCATAAGGAATGGTTAACAGAGATAATTATGTCTCTATCTCTTTTTCATTATTGGGATAAACATACCGGGAAATCATGTGTGAAAGAGATGGGTATCCATCGTTGTATTACAGGTAGTGTTGAGTGCAGTTAAGCATGTGGTGGGATGGCGTCTGGGCTTGACCCTTTCGTATGCCCTATATATAAGCATGCTTGACTGGATGAGACATTATCTGTGCATACAACCATGGAGAGGACATTGTGTGGAATATGGGAACCAACTTGCAATACAACTTGTGTAAAACATTGTGAACATGACTGACGTAGTTCAATGGTTTTCAATTACTAAACTTATGAACTCACCAACCTAGTGTTGACTTTGTTTAAATGCATGTTTTTCTCAGGTGACGGACAGGTCTAGTTAACCAGCATCAGTTATTAAGCTAGAGGACTTTTAGAAGACCTTGCTTACTTTTGGATGCATACCTTTTGATGGCATTGTGAATCTATTTTGCCTATCTTGTACAGTTACAAGATAGAAACTACACGATTCTTTTGGAGTAGATTTACTTAGTTAAATTATAAACACGTACTGTGTAATTTAACTTTGTAATTCTATATTATATGTCATGTTAGCATTTCTCATTATACATCATGTGCCATACAAACAATCTGATCATTTCGATTATCATTCAAGATATCGCGCCCCGGGAACCTTCCGCCCGACGGGAAAACCCGATCCGTTCCCGCCGGCCCGGGGTGTGACAGATTGGTATCAGAGCCATGGTTATTGAGAAATATAGGTCATATTACTTAAACGGTTTGGCCTAGACTATAACCTAGGGGCCCTCATGTAGAGATCATGTGACATAGGATTCTATTTGCATATGTCTTCTGCTTCTGATCACTGCACTAACCGATTTTCTTTCGGTTATGATCAGAATGCCGCCACGAAGACAACCACCTGCTATACTACCACTAGCACCACAAGACTTGGCACTGCACTCATCTACACCTTCACCTACTGACTCTCCTACACAACCACCTCCTCCTCCGCCACCACCTGTTTATCAGTTGGATCCTGCTACTGTGGTATTGGCCACCCTTTTGACTAGTCAACTGAGGGAGGTGATCCCGGAGATGATGAACAGAATCAACACTAACAACAGCAACAATGTCGCCAACTCATCTGGAGAAGGCAGCGGGAACACCCGACAACAACAGGACTACTCCTACAAGAACTTTGTAGGATGCAAGCCACCAGCATTCAGTGGCACTGAGGGAGCCGTCGGTTTGATCCAATGGATCGAAAAGATGGAAACAACTCTCGACATTAGCGGGTGTCCTGATCAACACCGCGTGAGGTATGCTGCGGGATCGTTTGAGAAACGAGCACTAACCTGGTGGAACGCCCAGGTTCAAACCCGAGGAAGAGACGAGGCATTGGCGATGCCTTGGAAGGATTTCAAGACTTTGTTAAGGGGCGAGTTCTGCCCGAGGAACGAACTCAAGAAGGTTGAGACTGAACTACTCAACCATATGATGATTGGCGCTGAACATATGGCTTTTACCACCAGATTTCATGAACTGGCAACACTGGCACCGGATATCGTGCCAACACTTGAGAAAAGGATTGAACGGTATGTCAGTGGACTACCGCCATGTATTCGGGGACATGTGATTGCCGCCCACCCAACCACACTGGAGATGGCTGTTACACTATCCGCTTCATTGACTGATGTAATGGTTGCCTCTGGTGCACTTAAGAGAGAATCTGGAACTACCGAGGGACTGGAGCAACCCTCCACCAAGAAACGAAAGGTCGTTAAGAATTTCGCAACGACCACCACTACCAAACAAGCTGTGCCCACCCAACCACCACAAAATCGCGGATCCTATTCTGGCACGGCCCCATTCTGCAATAAGTGCAACTATCATCATCAACCTGGCACCGGGTGCAGACAATGCACTCATTGTGGAAAAATGGGGCACTGGGCCAAATTCTGCAAGGGGCAGACGACACAACATAGAGCAAACCAAGCAGTGGCACAGACCGCTGCACATCTCGATCGCGTTTCCTGCTACACCTGCGGGGAGCCAGGACATTATGCGAAAGACTGTCCAAAGAGGGTGCTACCGAGAGGGCAAGCATCGAGGGGACGTGCATTTCAAATTGGAGCGGCTGCGGCTCGCCAGGACACTGACACCAACACTGGTACGTTTTTCATTCCAATCTTTGCAGTGTATTATTTTATACTAGCATAGATTATCATTGCCTCTTCAGAGTTAGTTTAGAACTTACTCGTAATTGGGGGCAACACTCGGATATCTCTTACGCTAAATGACATGAACTTAGTGTTCACTTACCTTTAGTGAACAAACACATGCCATGGAATTCAAAGTGATGGACACGAGTGGTGTCAATACCATTATCGGAACTGATGCTTTGTCCTTGATAGGGATGGAGTCATCTAATCCAATAAAACCTTTTCATGTCATTACAGTGAACGACAGAGATACATTCATAAGTCTCAGTATTGAGTCCGTCAATGTTGTCTTACCCGACAATATACGAATCCATCCTAACAAGGGGAGAAATGAGGGGTTTCTCCTAACAGGAATAACACGCGAGCATAAGAATCATAGTGAACATTATAGGTCATGAAATTATGTAACACCATGAGATATCATCATGGGAGTGTATACAAACATCTATGGAATGTGATGCCAAGCTACCTTACACTTCCAGTAGGCTTGATATTCTTGAATTGACAGGAATAATGAAATCAAGTCTACTCATTTCATAACTATACACAAAATCCTAGGCCCCTAAGGAGGACTAGGTCACATACGAAGAATGTTCTTTCAAGGAACATAAACATTTCGGATCGTACGGTCGAGAGACTGAAAACGAATCCGTATCACATCGAACAGACTTGAGGAAACTCTAAGTACAACTTCGCATAAACATGAGAACATGAGAAACACACGATATCAAAGCATCTTTACCTATCAAAGAAAAAGTAGCACCCGACAATGACGCTTAAATTTCAGGACGAAATTTCTTTAACAAGGGGAGACTGTGACAACTAGTACCAAACCGTCCGGCAAGTCCGTACGGTGTGTGTACTTTCACCATTTACTGTGTGTAAATACAGTTGTAAACAGTTGTGTGACAACAAAACTCAGAAAACAAACCACAGTTGTAGGTGTTTAAGTGAAAACTTAAATACAGTAATTACAACAACTCAAGAGAAACAACAGTGTTCAAACGAATTACAATAACAAATCGGTTGCGATCTGATATCCATAGATGACAAGAATCAGATGCCCGACAATTCAACGTGAAAACAATGTGATAACAGAATGTGCAGTTGAGTCCGACAGTGAGGAAACACAAGTCATATCATATTGCAGTATCGTTTTAAGAATAATAAACTGACAGCGTGTTTGCATGGGTGACGATTCACACAAACATATCTGTGAGTTTAACGTTCTGAACGATAACTGATAAGTAGAAAACCAAATCAGAAAGTGAAACGTACGATCGTGTTCGTACAGTTAGCGCTATGTACGAAGACGCGCGTAAGTGACGCGATCTGACGAAACGAAAACGAAACACGACACGAACGATAATAAATTAATAAAAATAAAATAAATAGTATTTTACAATTTTGAAACTCATCAAATAATTAAAATAAACTTCTTTTATTTATTACAAATTAATTACGCGTGACGTTCCGGATACGCGACTAAATTACGAACCGAGCAACCGAAACGGACCCGGACGCCACACGGGGTATAAAAACCCTAAAATGAGAGTGTTTTCTCATTTTTATCATCTTCATCCTCTCTCTCTCTCAATTTCCGACCAAGACCTCACCACCACCAAAAACCACCTTCAAAGTCTCATATATCACTCGTTTGTGGGCCAAATCGCGCGTTCTTGGTGTCCACGCGTAGCTCTCGACCTTCTCTACAAGAAAGTACAGTGGATCTGAGCTTTTATCCAGCCGAAATCAAGGTATGAACAAGAGGAAACCACGAAAACTAGGGTTTTCTAGTGTTTTGTTCGACTCCCACATCTCCTAACCGGATCTAGCCCCACCCCCACGACCGGCATACCTTCGAGAACTAGTCTACACGAGGGTTTGCCAACAGAACAGACCTATAGACCTACCCCGACTTGATGAGTATGATGATGCAGGGCACAGGTTCGCGGGGCTGTGCATGGGGCCGAACCTGCTAGGCTGCCGAACCCTCCTGGATCACGAGCGAACCCTAGAGGATCTCACGAACCTTACAGACCGAGCCATCAACAGACGAACCTGCTATGGCCAAGCTCATCAGTCACGAACCCTACACTACCCTAGCCGAACCCTGCAACCCCACCGAACCTACTGCTGCTCAGCCGAACCATGTACAAAGGCATGGGCGAACCTTAAGACCAGTGGGAGCCGAACCTTGTCTCATGCATGGCGAGCCTATGACCGAACCCTCTTGCAAACATCAGCCGAACCCACCTGTTTTCTTTCCCGGCCGCATCAGTTGTAGCCAAGACCCACAATACACGGTTGTTAGTCCAGCGTGACACCTTGGCCCAATATGTCGGCCCAACAGCTCATGGTGGTCGGCCCACACCCCTTTAGACATCCTACCTCGAAAATCTATGAGACTCAACTTCACCCTTGGCCCATTTACTTTCTGCGGCCCAATATGAGCATTTGAGCCAAGAAACAGCCCAATGACAATTAAGCCGGGCCATACTGATTTCATCTCAGCCGATGAACTGGTTCGGCCCAAGGGGCTAAGTGGCTTAGACATTGTTAACTTAATTGACCTCGTTTAATTACTTGGCCCACCTGTTATAAACTAGGCCCACAACTTGTATATTTCGGCCCAAGGGAGTTTAGGAGGCCCATCCTTAACCGGCCCACTTACTTATAGTTCGGCCCACACAATTAGATTGGGCCATGAAATTATTTTGGCCCAAAAACAACTCATTTGGCCCAAGCGATTAGTATTTGGCCCACTTGACTTAAAATGGAAACAAGAATATGAATAAATTGTATGGAAGTCATACATACTTTTCTAATTTTCTACAAAGGAGGTCATGGTTGGATCTAAGGTACTTGACAATTGCATGAGTTATTAACAAAGTTCTATTTTTGGAATTAATTACTAAGTCTCATATCAACACAAATGACTATCACTTAATGACAAAATTTATAGATTCTCAAGGTTGAAGCAAGTCTAAACAATACAACATAAATTCACATTTTAATAACAATCTATGACATGTGAAATAAGGGCCGAATCAAGACCGCGACTCACAAGTGTTAGCCAACAATAGGGCTAACACATACACGCACACAGATCTTATTAACTTAGACTTATAAGATCCAACAACATGAAATCAATACAGGAACGTGAAAACAAACGCAAGTACAGTCAAGAGCGCGCGCATCTCTTCAATTAAGCTAAGTCAACCACTTCATACATAAGGTGAGTTCATATGCCCCTTTTCTTAATCTTTACTGATTTCAAAGCTCCGGGCTGAGAAACATGCAAAACTTTTATTTACTTAAAAGTTTCTATTCACATATTGCTTATTTCATGATTTAGATATATATTGTTTATCTTTATTATCATTGATCATTACATGCTTGCTTGTCTGATATTATCATACTTGAGACAATTAGGAAGATACATGCCATTATAGCTTCCTGATACATGTATGCACAAGAATAATATAAATTGCTAAGAAAATATCTTGCAACTGTTTGTTATTCTTACACGATAGAACAACGGGGAAAAACCATGGGATAATAAGTCAATAACAATTACTAATGATCATCATGATCATCATGATAAGGTAATTTCATGATAACAAGATCATTCACACATCACTAACATCGTGTATAAGACATGTTCTTACAACACTTTGTTCAAGATAGCTAGAACACTCAACATCATGATAACAGTTAGGACATTTACTTGTGATATCGAGGATGATATTGCATGCACACGCTGTCGGGATGGCATTCCCCACATACACTATCATTACTACTTAAGATTCTGCTTAGAGCACATCTTATCACCGACTTAGGAAGATGGTTATGCAACCATAGACCAGTCGGGTAAACATGAATATTAAACCTTAGAACTTGGGTTAATCCAATTAAATCATACCGGGCACGAGAGGTGCTATCAATCTAATTGATAACATACATAAAATGTAGAGAACGAATTCATTACAATAGATATCGTGGGAGGATATCTTACACACCGGGCTGATCAGAAATGGCAGCTACTGAGACTATTACGTCTCTAACTAGGAATCATGAGCAGGACACTTTACACACCGGGCTGGAAAGGGGTGACAGCTACTGGGACTATAATGTTCCTATCTAGGTATCGAGTATGATATCTTACACACCGGACTGGTTAGTACTGACAGTCACAGAGACTACTAGGTCTCGCTCTAGATATCGAGTATGATATCTTACATGCCGGGCTAATCCGTAAGGAATAGCTAACAGAGACTATTATGTTTCTTTATTCAATTGTTTGGGTATTCTACACGACGGACTAATCAGTAATGATTAGTTACAGAAACTATTAAGTTTCCTTCTAGATATCGAGTATGATATCTTACATGCCGGGCTAATCCGTAAGGAATAGCTAACAGAAACGATTTCGTTTCTTACTTATGTCATTGGGTTATATTACATGCCGGGCTAATCCGTACGGAATAGCTAACAGAGATTTTATGTCTCTTTATTCAATTATTGGTTTATTTTACACACCGGCTAATCCGTAAGGATTAGTTAACAGAGATGATTACGTTTCTTACTTATGTCATTGGGTTATATTACATGCCGGGCTAATCCGTACGGAATAGCTAACAGAGATTTTATGTCTCTTTATTCAATTATTGGTTTATTTTACACACCGGCTAATCCGTAAGGATTAGTTAACAGAGATGATTACGTCTCTTACTTCATTCATTGGGTTATTTTACATGCCGGCTATTCCATAAGGAATGGTTAACAGAGATAATTATGTCTCTATCTCTTTTTCATTATTGGGATAAACATACCGGGAAATCATGGGTGAAAGAGATGGGTATCCATCGTTGTATTACAGGTAGTGTTGAGTGCAGTTAAGCATGTGGTGGGATGGCGTCTGGGCTTGACCCTTTCATATGCCCTATATATAAGCATGCTTGACTGGATGAGACATTATCTGTGCATACAACCATGGAGAGGACATTGTGTGGAATATGGGAACCAACTTGCAATACAACTTGTGTAAAACATTGTGAACATGACTGACGTAATTCAATGGTTTTCAATTACTAAACTTATGAACTCACCAACCTAGTGTTGACTTTGTTTAAATGCATTTTTTCTCAGGTGACGGACAGGTCTAGTTAACCAGCATCAGTTATTAAGCTAGAGGACTTTTAGAAGACCTTGCTTACTTTTGGATGCATACCTTTTGATGGCATTGTGAATCTATTTTGCCTATCTTGTACAGTTACAAGATAGAAACTACACGATTCTTTTGGAGTAGATTTACTTAGTTAAATTATAAACACGTACTGTGTAATTTAACTTTGTAATTCTATATTATATGTCATGTTAGCGTTTCTCATTATACATCATGTGCCATACAAACAATCTGATCATTTCGATTATCATTCAAGATATCGCGCCCCGGGAACCTTCCGCCCGACGGGAAAACCCGATCCGTTCCCGCCGGCCCGGGGTGTGACAGCAACTTTTTTGTTACATAATGCAACTTTCTTTTTTCTAATGCAACTTTTTTAAGTGCAACTTTTTAAAAAAGTTGCATTTTGTAATTAAAAGGTAGCATTAGGTTAATGCAACTTCAGCTAATGCAACCTATTTGTAGAGATGCTATAAAAAACTGGTTAACCGAACCGATACCGGTTATTTGTATCGGTTATAGGTTTTGAAAAAACCGGCGGTTTAGGACCGGTTTGAGGTTTCAAGAGACCAAACCGGTTAACCGGTCAATCTTAGTAAAAAATCAGTTATTTTGCGGTTAACCGGTTTCGTTTATTATATCGGTTTCGGTTTTAGAGGTTGAAAAACCGGTTATTAACCGAACCGGTTATTGGTAAAAACCGGTTTCTAGACTTTGGCCAGTTAACCGGTTCGGTTATTTCAAAACCGGTTTTCGGCCGTTTAACCGGTTTGTGCACCTCTACCTATTTGCAACCTTTTGTGACAAAAAAATGTTGCATTAGGCTTATTTTGTATCAGTGCAGAGGTTTTTGGTGATTTGGTCGGGTACACAGTGTTTCAGTCGAGAGTGATGGTAAAGAACAAGTGAAAAAAAGATTGGGTTTGTATTTATAAAGTTTTTGAGTTCTGGAGGGCTTTGCGTACCGTCGAGACCCTGGTTGCATGGTCTTGGTGTACCGCTATGATTAAAATAATCGGGTTCTCTCCCAAAACACGCCGCGTACCGCCAATGTGGAAATGATAGGTTGTGGCGTACCGCGAAAAATTTCAGGGAATTCAAATTGCCCGCACATCCTTCGCGTACCGCGAAGGAATTCGCCGAGCCCCATCGCATACCGTGATGGGTCCTTGGCTGGCCCAATGGCCCATTTTTTATTGTTTAGATTCGATTTTTGTCTGTTTTTCGTTATCGTTTATCGTTTTTCGAAATTTGTCTTGATTTTACTTGTCATATGTTCACATATCATTTAATGTTGTTTAATTGCATCAACGGTTCGATTGTTCACCAACGTTCGTGAGTTTTAAGACACGCGTGTGCGTTTTTGGTAATTATTCGAATTACGGTGCGATTGTATGTGTTTGCACTATTGTGCCACGTGTCACACTAAATTAAACCAATTCTAGTGTCACGTATATCTAATAATATAAACTATTATTATTTTTAAAGGACTTTCTGACCTGGAATTTACGGGTTGTCACACTATTTTTGATTTTCTGTTTAGCATAAAAAAAATTAAAATCCTATGATGATGATAGTTTAGGAGAATTGTATTAGTCTTGAAAATTCTTTAAAACATGGTACTAGTTTAGATATAGATGCCATAGATTTATTTCAAGAACTTAAAATTATAAGACATATTATACATGTAGAAAATGATACACTCATTAATATACTTAATTATATTAAAAAATTTAATTCTTTTCCAAATACATATATAGCTTATATAATTATGTTAACCGTTACAGTAACGGTTGCTTCCGTAGAAAGAAGTATTTATAAATTAAAATTGTTAAAAAATATTTAAGATATTCAATGTCACAAGAAAGATTGAATGGTTTGGCTATTTTGTCAATTGAAAAGGATTTTCTAAAAGAAATTGATTATGAATATTTTATTAAAAAATTTGCATCTAAAAAAGCTAGAAAAATAAATTTAATTTAAACATTTTATGCATGTACATATAAATTGAAAAAAAAAATTAACTACGCAATATATAAACTTTTACTTTATTATTACCGGTCACAAGCCCGGATAAAAGGAGGAGTGTTTTTTGCCATTAGTTCCTAACTGCTAGTTAAGGCTTAAGGCCCCCAAATTTTTATCACACTTTGGGCCCTCGAAATAATTGAGCTGGCCTTGCATAATATGCTATAAGAAGAATACAGGTGATGAAAAATGAATAGAAGAAAACCAAAGCAAATCCACATCAATATGTATAAAGAACAAATATTTGCAGGAAAAAAAATTAGCATATATTAATCTTAAAAAAATAAAAAAGATTCATCTACAAATTAGAAGAAGAAAAACAAAAATAAAATCATCAAGCTTGATGAAGTTACTTCAACATCACAAGTTAAAACGAGTTATTTTAGTTCACGCTGAATGTATCTATGACGTTAAGTTTAACATGAGGGGCATGTAATGAATATTTAATGTTGAGTAATTTGAAACTCAAATGAGTAAAAAATATTTAAAAGTTGGTAGCATACTAGTCTTTTTTTTTTTTTTTACTTTTATGCAAGGTCATGTAATTGTTGTCGAGAAATAAGAAAGAAAAACAATATTTACACATATATTATCTTCTTCCTATATATTATTTACACATATATTATCTTCTTCCTATATATTATTTACGCATATATTATCTTCTTTCTATATATTATCTTTGCGCCGGGACTCCTTCGGAGCAGCATCTTTATCCCAAGTCCCAACTGTGATAGGGGTAAGGTTTGTGTCTATCCTTCCCCCCAGACCCTGCTGAAAAGTAGGAATATACTGGGTAAGTTTGTTTATTTGTTTAGTTGTATAGTTTATGTAGCTTTATCATTATCTATAGATGATACAAATCTAAATTGCTGTCAACATGTTTGAATTATATTATGAAACATTAATAAACAAGTGTTAGAGTTTACAAATTCTCATGCGTGGATATTATATAAGTTTAGTGTTGCATGTACAACTATGGGGGTCGGTTTAAATTTAGAAGTTTTATCTATTTTTGTGTGTGAATGTACGAAGTCTACATAATTTTATTATACAAGTGTTAATTAATTTTACTTGATAAAATCACGTGTATGCCAAGTTAGAGTTATTACACAAACTTTTTTCAGTATGATCACTCTACATGATTTTAGTATTTAAGAACAATTAACGCCTATATAATAAAGTCATGCACACTTTATATTTATATACTTGTAAAAACCATTAATATTTTAAAGTACGATTTTATATGATGTGTGATGTGTGTGAGTTATTACTCAAATCTTATAATGGGAATTGGAAGTAATGCGTTGCGTCTAAGTTATATACAGTATTTAACTCAACAACTTTTGTTGACCAAATGTCTCATCATATATACCATGCATGCAATATTTATACCGGTAGTATTTACACTCTTCCTCTTAAAATTTTATTTAAATATCTAATTAGTTTTTTAAAAAGTCAAATATAGACAATAAAATACACAAAATTTAAAAAACCAATGTTGCGATTTTTTGTCGATACAACATTTTTACGATATGAAGTCAAAAAGTTATTCCATGAAGTTACTTTTCTACGATCCATTACTCTCAACCGTCCAACGTAACTGCATTCTCCCGTTTCTTGAAACAAAATGTGAAGTTACAACTAGCCCCTGTATTATCATGGAATGTCTAATTCAAACTCACGTTAAATTTTAATATTCAGTTCAAACTATGACTTATAGGTTGATATAATTTATACTAACAGTTTAGCAAATAATAATCTCAACTTTCACTTTATTATCATTGACAATCTTATTAACATAATCATCATTAATTTGCAGTTAACATCTAATCGATTTCTCTCACGATGGTGGCTGTGAATAAAATAGGAAAACATAGATACAAGTTTAAGTTAAAAATTGAGAAAAAAAAAATACTATGACTATGTTGATGGTATTGCCTTTGAAAATTAAAAAAAAAATAGAGATTGTCATTTGTCATACTTCTATATTTTATTAAAATCAAATTTGCTTTGATAATAAAGTTAATTACGTGATGGTATCAATGGTATCTTTCATTTTAATTTTGTTTTCTTATTTTTCAAAGAATATGAATAGAATTACATATTTGTCATGTTAGAACGCGATAGGTAATTAGATACCATGCAATAATAACTTGTTTGCGAACAAATCAAACGTTCAGTGTACATTTGTAAAGCGTTCAGTGAGAAGTTTGTTTATGTGTGTTCGTTTAATAAGTGAACGAACACGAACAAAAATTTCATTCGTTTAGTTAAATAAACGAACATAAAAAAGGTCGTGTCGTGAACATTCGGTAATACGTTTGTTTACATTCGTTAATGTTCATTTATTATATTTATTTATTAAATGTGTTGTATATATATATATATATATATATATATATATATAGGGGAAGGTTCCCCTAAAAAGTCTATTTTGCCTAAGAAGGCTAAGAAGGATTTTAAAAACTTGAAAACCGACTCAAACAAACTCCGATTGAATTAATTTTTACATCATTGGAACCGGCTTGTCGAACCCTAAAACCCAAACCTTAAATCGTAAACAATAAACCCTAATACTAAAACCAAAACTTTAAAAACAAATCTTTAACATAAAGATACAATTTAAAAGCTAAAAACCAAGCCCTAAAACCCAAAATCTAAATCTAGTTGTTAAAACGAAAACTTAAAATCTAATATTGTAGGGTTCGATGAGACGGTTCCAATGCCATCGAAATGAGTTCAATCGGAGTTCGTTTGGGTCGGTTTTGGAGATTTTAAAAATCCTTCTTAGCCTTCTTAGGCAAAATATACTTTTTATTTGATCTTTCCCCTATATATATATATATATATATATTCTTAAACTTTTTATAGTTAATTTGATACCATAATATTTAAGCAAGAAATTTAGTAATTTGTATCTAGATAAAAAAACATATAAATTTGAAACAAAGGTTAATTTTTGAAACATTAATTTAAGATAATTTTAATTACGATTATTACTTTTATGTTTTGCTTTGTTTTGTTTTGTTTTGTTTCATGATAATTATTTTTTGATTTTTATATTAATTGTTTAACTTTATATTTTTATAAAAGATTATCTTTATTGCTTAAGATTAAGAATGTTTATTTTTATTATTTGTGTTCATTTGTGTTTGTGAACCGTTTGTGAATAAGTTCAATTTTTTAAAGAACAAACACAAACAATAATTTTCGTTTAGTTAACGTTCATGAATAAATTAAAAGTTAGACGAACGGGCACAAATAATAACCCGTTTGTATTCGTTTAATTTGTTTACAGCTCTATAGACAAGAGTAATATCAAACGAAACCAAAGCAAACTGGCTAGGGGTTTTCATTTTGTGTATTAGGTCAGATGTCACATGATTAGTATTACACATGGCCGGCTTGAATTTATGAAACAGCACGAAAAAAACATGAAAAAACAGCACCAACTTAATACAAAATTCAGGGTAGTATAAACGATTTTTAGCTGGACTAGATATATTCATATTAGCGTAACAGGTTGATCTTTTTAATCTATTTATACTATATTATTTTTTTTTGTTTTTTAAGTATGCTTTTTGTCATGAATTTACTTGGTTTGGTATTGTATTTAAAAAGAATTTTACGTGAAATTTTATAACTAAAATGTCATATTTATTTTCTATATTCTTTTTTGTGAAATTGTATTTTTAAAGTATTAATATCTCCTAAAAAGTATAAAAATCCGGGTCAAACAGGTCATGTTTTTGTTAAGTCATAAATATTAAGGTTGTATTGAGCTTATCTTGTCTAGCACAATTTTCAGGTTTGCACTACTAGAAAAAAGGATTTTTGCTACCATAATTTGTGACGAAATAAAATGCGTACCAAAATTGCTACGCATTAGTGACACTTTTCAGTCTAAAAAAAACTAGCTAAATTTTGCTTTGAAGTTGCGACAAAATAGTGACGAGAGGTTGAAAATGAAAATTTCGTCACAAATGTGTCGGAAAGAATTATTTTGATAATTTGCTACACATTTTCGACAAAAATGAGATTTTAATTTATTAATTACTTTATGTGTCGCAAATGTGTCGGAAAGAATTATTTTGATAATTTTTTTACCCATATTTAATATAATAACAATAATAAAGATATTAAATCCATGTATATTTGTTTTAATCCTATTGCGTCGCAAATGTGTAGCAAATTTGTTACACATTTCCGACAAACACTAGATTCAATTAAATTAATTATAATATCTGTCACAAATTTGTAGTAAATATTTATTTTCTTATTTTTCTCACCCATTATATCATTAATAACGATAATTTTGTGTTTGGTTTGTGACAAATTAGCTACACAATTTAAAAAATAATAATTTTGTCGCAAATGCGTTACAGTTTTGCAACACATTTCCCACAAAATGTGATTTAAAAAATAATAATTCTGTGTCGAGTAGTGTTGTGTCAATTTTCGGTTCCGTCTTCGGTTAGACCTGCAAAAACGTAAATACGACATGTTTAACGTAATCTTGTGCAATTTTAAGTATCAAATGATAGGGCAATGATCAAATAAAAAGTCTTTTTTGTTTAAGAAGGCTAAAAAAGATTTTTAAAATCTATAAAACCGACCCAAACGAACTCCGATTGAACTCATTTTGATGGCATTAGAACCGTCTCACCGAACCCTACAATATTTGCTTTTTGGTTTTAACTTTAACAACTAGTGTTATGCAAAAAAAGTCTTGTTAGAGGAACCTTCCCCTCAAATGATATATGTAAGAAACATCACGAACGATAAAAACGGAATAAGCGACACAACATTTCATAAGTGAGATTTTGCATATGAATGCTTAAGATGTGTGAATAATCAAGAGGGTCTGAACCATTAAGTGTTGAATCAGTTAAGACTGTTTGGTTGAACATCTGAACAAATAAGTAGAATGACTATTTTACCATTCTAAAGTATTTTCTTTTGAGTGATAATCTTTCTATTATAATAACAAAAATATTTTTGCCACATGTCACATTTTCATGTTTTAATTGACACTTGTCACATTTTTACCATCTTATTTTATTTATCTCTCCTATTAAATAACTATATTATCTATCTTATTAGATAATTATAATATTAATGAATAATAATATTATTTTTCATTTTTCATACTAGAAAATAGTTTTTGATATATTAAAAATCAAATATTTTCATTAAAATTGTAGACATTTAAAATAAGTTTATAATAATTTCTATAAATCAATCAAGTTTTATAAAGAACAAGTTTTCTTAAAAAACATTTTTTTTTAGAAAATGAAGTAAATTATAAATTAAAGTTTTAATTAATAGGATTTTTATAAACAATTGATGTTATTTTAAAACAAAACGTTTAAAAAATAATTTATTTTAAAACCCAAAAGTAAAATAAAAATAATAGGAAAAATTAAAATTTTAATTCTTAATGTTTAATGATATTTTCAAATGAGTCTTTTAACTTTAATAATTAAATAAATTGTTTATTATGTTCTTGATTTGCAACAGTTAGTTTTTAAATTTTAAATAATAAGATCGGTTAACTTAAAAATCATTATTGTTAGAAATCAAAAAACTCAAGTACATTTCTTTAGTTATTGAAAAGTTTAAATATTGTTTTATTAATTAAAATAAATATTAATACATAATTTAATCAATGTCTATCAAAATATTATATAAATTTTACTAATTATTTAATATTTTTATGTAATCCGTGTAATACACGGGTAATAATCTAGTATAAATAATAAAGATACGATAAAATCCAAACATCCAAATGTCACATTATCAATAATTAGTCGGTTGTTACAATTATACATCGGTTCGACTGCTTTCACATATTAGAAATGTTGGATCGATTCCTTTGGTTTAGATGTAGACATGAATACGAAAATAACAATGAAATAGAGATTAGATGAAACCTGTGAATCCAGTGAATGCGTTGTTGATTCCAGACATGATGCTTGAGATGACGATCCGACCGGGTTCCCGTTTAGGGTGTATCGTGAGGATGGAATGAGTAGAGATGGCTCGGTTATGGAGGCTCACGAGTTCTCTAGAGATGAGGAGAATCGTGTGTGTTATGATGTTAATGGTGAGTAACCGAAATTAGGAGCCATAAGCCTCATATTTATATACACCCAAGGGGAAACCCTAATTAGGATAGTAAGGGTAATTACGTCTATCATATAATTACCTATCTAAATGGGTATTTAATTTAATTGATCAATTAGATAAATAATCATGAGGGCCATATATTAAATATAATTTATTCTAACATTCTCCCACTTGGCCAAGTGATTATTTATTATGAGCATTAAATAAGTCTGCAGATTGATAATACTCATTTTAGTTCTAAACTGTAATCATAGCAGAGAAATACAGTCATTGAATCAGTTATTCAATTCAAGACCCCCATTAATCATACTACAATACAAATTTAAAACTTAAGTTAGGATCAATTAACGAGTAAGCCCTTTAACGAATGATTTGTGTTATTAGTGTCTATATGTCGTTAGGCATGCATAAACATATATTTAGAGACAAACAAATCAAATAAGTGAGGAAATTTCATTAATCATAAGTAAGTACATTATGCCATAAGGTCTTTACATAAGCCCATCTTCGAAACATGTTCTTCGAATATCTTAGGAGGGAGACCTTTAGTCATCGGATCCGCAAGCATAACTTTAGTACTTATATACTCAATACAAAGATTATTTTCCTCAACTCGCTCGCGAACGAACAAGTACTTTGTATCAAGATATAAACCAGCACCGGTCAAACTGTTACTGTTCGAGAAGTTAACGGCTGCTGAGTTATCACAGTAAAGCTTCAATGGTCTAGAGATAGAGTTAACGACTTTGAGTCCAGCGATAAGGTTTCTCAACAACATTCCATGACAGGTTGCATTTTACACTGCAACATATTCAGCCATCATAGTTGAGGTTGTTGTCAGCTGCTGCTTATGACTCTTCCATGAGATCGGTCCGCCTGCTAACATAAAGATGTACCCCGAAGTGGATTTCTTGTCATCTTTGCATTTAGCAAAGTCAGAATCAGAATAACCAACCACTTCCAAATTATCACTTCTCCTATAAGTCAGTTTGAAGTCCTTTGTCCCTTGAAGATATCTAAGTACTTTCTTAGCTGCTTTCCAGTGATCAAGGCCAGGATTAGTTTGATAACGGCCGAGCATTCCAGCAATGTAAGCGATATCGGGACGAGTACAGACTTGAGCATACATAAGGCTCCCGAGTACTGATGCATAAGGTATCATTCTCATTTGCGCCTTTTCAGCCTCAGTCTTCGGACACTGAAAGGAACCGAAGACATCTCCTTTAACTACTGGAGCTACAGAGGGAGAGCAGTTTTGCATGTTGTAGCGTGTGAGGACCCGATCAATGTAAGCCTTCTGAGATAAACCCAAAAGTCCATTGACTCTATCTCGGTGTATTACGATGCCAATAACGTAAGAGGCCTCTCCGAGATCCTTCATGTCGAAATTATGCGAAAGTAAGCGCTTCGACTCATGCAACATATCTAAGCTATTACTTGCCAGAAGGATGTCATCGACATAAAGGACAAGTATAGTAAAGTTGCTCCCACTCATCTTGAGGTAGGTGCATTGATCCACTTGATTCTTTAGGAAACCGTGCTTCTTCATCACTTCATCAAACTTTAGATACCATTGACGTGAGGCTTGCTTTAACCCGTAGATGGATTTCTTTAGCTTGCAGACTAAATGCTCTTGACCTTCAGGCATGAAGCCCTCAGGCTGTTTCATGAACACGTCTTCATACAAGTCGCCGTTTAGGAAAGCAGTTTTGACGTCCATCTGATGTAGCTCTAAATCAAAATGAGCTACGAGGGCCATCACTATCCTTAAGGAATCTTTACGAGAGACAGGAGAGAAGGTCTCTTGATAGTCAATTCCCTCTTTCTGAGTGAAACCTTTTGCAACCAATCTTGCTTTGAAGCGTTCAATGTTCCCATTCGGATCCAGTTTTGTTTTAAACACCCATTTACATCCTACGGGTTTTACTCCGTTGGGTAGTTCTACTAAATCCCAAACATCGTTTTTCTTCATGGAATCAAGCTCATCAGTCATAGCTATCTTCCATTCAGAAGACTGATCACTAGTAATGGCTTCATGATAAGAGGTAGGATCAGTAAACTTTCCGGCATCCATTTCAGCTTCAGTCAGGTAGGTTACATAATCATCAAAGTTAGTAGGCACTTTAGGCCTAGATGACCTCCTGAGCTGATTAGCGGGTTCAGCATGGTTGGTATTGTGTTGATGTTGATCAGACGAGGTGCCTTCATTCTCGGTAACGTTTGGAGCAGTAGTGAGTCCTGATTGTGTCGGAGTAGGTGCAGTGAAGTTCAGAGTAGCATGGTGTACAAGAGGAGTAATCGGAGGTAAGTTAGTCGACGAGTGTCTCCCCCCCGCGTCTTGTACTTCTTGCAAATCAGATTCAGGATTTTCGCTGCTCCCACTGACCTTTGAATCCTCAAGGAAATGAGCATGCTTTGTTTCTACAATTCGAGTGACGTGGGTAGGACAATAGAATCTATAACCCTTTGAGTGATCGGGATACCCGATGAAGTAACATGTAACAGTTTTCATGTCAAGCTTCTTTAAGAAGGGATTATAGAGTTTAGCTTCGGCAAGACAACCCCATACTTTCATATATCTAAGACTCGGTTTCCTTCCTGTCCAAAGTTCATAAGGAGTTTTAGGGACAGATTTCAAAGGAACTCTATTGAGTATATGAACTGCTGTCTTTAAGGCCTCGGTCCAGAGGAATGAGGGTAAATCTGAGTTGGCTAACATACTGCGCACCATGTTCATTAGGGTTCTGTTTCTCCTTTCAGCAACACCATTTTGTTGAGGAGTACCGGGCATGGTGTATTGGTTCACGATCCCCTGGCCTTTACCAAACTCATAAAATGGACCAAGAGCCTGACCCACATCAGTATGTCTACCATAATATTCACCTCCTCTATATGATCTCACAACTTTTATTTTAAGATCTAGTTGATTTTCAACTTCAGTTTTATAATCTTTAAAAGTTGTAAGTGATTCAGATTTGTCCTTGATTAGATACAAGTACATGTAACGAGAATAATCATCAATGAAAGTAATAAATGAAGTATGTCCAGTTATTCCAGCAATGGTGTAAGGGCCACTAATATCGGTGTGAATTATTTCTAATAAATTAGAACTCCGAGTGGCACCTTTCTTAGTTGTTGTTGTCATTTTGCCTTTAAGGCATTTGACGCATGTTCCAAAGTCAGTGAAATCAAGAGAAGGTAAAACTTCATCCTTCACGAGTCGAGATAAGCGATCCCGTGAGATGTGGCCTAAACGTTGATGCCACAACATGGATGAAGTTTCTAAGTCTCTTTTTCTTTTAGTCTTTGTTGAGTTCTCATTAATGTTATATGATAACAAAGACTTAGAGAAATCATCATCTAGTTCTAACTTATAGAGACCACCATCCAAAAGACCAGTACCAAATACTTGAGAATTAGAACTAATAGTAAGTCTGCCATTACCATGAGAAACATAAAAACCATCCATGTCTAGCTTTGGTCCTGATACAAGATTCCTAGAAATTTCAGGAATATATAAGGTATCATAAAGTTTAATACAGAGACCGGTTTTCATTATTAATTCTAAGGTTCCCACGGCAGCAACAGATAGTTCATTTCCATCCCCAAGCTTAAGTGTTCTTTGGTTTCTTTCCAGCCTCCGGATTGTAAGGAATCCCTGAGTAGAATTGGTCACATGAACCATAGAACCAGAGTCAAACCACCAAGTATTAGTTGGAACATTTAAATTAAAGGACTCATTTATCATATTAAGATGATTACCTCTCTTAACCAGCCATTCCTTGAAGTTAGGGCAATCTTTTTGCTTATGTCCTGCCTTTCGGCAGAACCTGCAGTAAGGATTGCCATTGGAATTGTTAGAGCTGGAGGATGCACTTGCATTGGACTTAGGGACTTTAGAAGCATCCTTATGAGTATTGTTCTTCCTTTTCTTCGAACCAGTAGCCATCAGGTAAGCAACATCAGGTTTTTCCAGCTTCTGACGCTCTTCCTCTTGTACGCACATGGCAATCAACTCATTCATCAGCCACTTCTCTTTCTGAGTGTTGTAGTTGATCTTGAAAGCCTCATAAGATGCAGGAAGAGAAGTCATGATGAAGTGGACCAAGAAACCATCACTGATCTCCATGTCTAATCCCTTAAGTTTACGGGCCATGTCGTTCATCACCATGATGTGCTCACGAATGCCACTGACTCCGTCATATTTTGTAGACACCAGTTTCATAATCAGGGTGCTAGCATGTGCCTTTGAGGTTCCTTTGAATTGCTCCTCCACAGCAGTAAGGTAAGCTTTAGCATTAGCCAAATCAGGAATTGCTTCTCTGATGATTGGGCTAATTGAGTTCTTGATAAACATGAGAGCCATCCGATTAGCCTTCTCCCATTTCTCATACAGCAACTTAGCTTCAGCAGTGCTCTTATCAGTGAGGGCAGGAGGTGCAGGCTCTCTCAGTGCGTAGTCGAACTCCGTGATCCCAAGAGTCAGCATCAGCGAATCTTTCCAAGCAGAATAGTTCGCACCAGTAAGGGTTTCAATTCCCATATTGGGAGCTGTGGATTATTTTAGATGAGAAAGAGTAATATACTTAGGCTATAGAAGAACTTAGAGTGATCTATGGGGTAACTTAGATCTAAGGCAGGCATATATAAGGACCATTATAGTAATGAAGCTGTGATAATGAGTCTACTATAACATCAAATTAATAGACTAGATTAGGTTCTACTTAAACAAATGGGTTTCAATTTGGTTAATAACCATTCATTTAAGCATTAGGAACAATTTAGTTAGAAAGTAAAATGTGCATTAGGAATGTAACACATCACCTTTGGGCAGAAGTGAGACATTGTAAGCATTATGCACATGTTAAGTTTGCAAACATATATGTAACACATCACCTTTGGGCAGAAGTGAGACGTACATGCTTTTAGACAAAATGATGTCATGTGAATATCTAATGTTTAATGATATACACAAGTAAGTGACAATGCTTAATAAGACTCAAATAATAAGATGTAACACATCACCTTTGGGCAGAAGCGAAACACTTGTTATTGAGTTAAAGCAAATTTTGTGTTTTAAGGTTTTGCAAAACATCATAGTTTAAGGTTTTAACAAAACTATTGAGTTAAAGCAAATTTTGGTTAAGTGTTCGTACACGAAATTTACTGTTCACGAAGTTAGTAATGTTCTCGAAAATAGTTACGTATTCGAAAATTGTTATGTACTCGAAAATGGTTATTGTACTCGAAAATGGTTATGTACTCGAAAATTTCGAGTAATTTCAGTTTTTCGAGTACACTTATATTTCGAGTACTCTTAGATTTTCGAGTACAGTTTTTCGAGTACCTTATTTCGTGAACTTCAGAATTTCGAGTACTGTTAAAAAATTTCGTGAACTTCAGAATTTCGAGTACTGTTAAAAAATTTCGTGAACTTAAAATTTCGAGTACACTAAAATTTCGTGAACTCCAAAATTTCGAGTACACTAAGTTTAAAAAATAATTTCGAGTAAGTTAAATTTCGAATACTCAAATTTCGAGTATAATAAATTTCGAATACTCAAAATTTCGAGTACATAAAATTCGAGTATACCAAATTTCGAGTACTCTTAAAAACGTGTATACTAATTTCGAATACGTTTAAGTCCGAAAATTTTTAGGTTTACGAAAAACGCACCAGATTCACGTTTTTACGAAAAACAAACCAATTTTAAGGTTTTCTGGAAAAAACGACCAGTATTCGTACTCGTTTTTCGAAACGTTTTTGTATTTTGTATCAATTTCGCGATTAGGAATCGATTAAACAACATATTGCTCTGATACCACATGTTGGATTGATTCCTTTGGTTTAGATGTAGACATGAATACGAAAATAACAATGAAATAGAGATTAGATGAAACCTGTGAATCCAGTGAATGCGTTGTTGATTCCAGACATGATGCTTGAGATGACGATCCGACCGGGTTCCCGTTTAGGGTGTATCGTGAGGATGGAATGAGTAGAGGTGGCTCGGTTATGGAGGCTCACGAGTTCTCTAGAGATGAGGAGAATCGTGTGTGTTATGATGTTAATGGTGAGTAACCGAAATTAGGAGCCATAAGCCTCATATTTATATACACCTAAGGGGAAACCCTAATTAGGATAGTAAGGGTAATTACGTCCATCATATAATTACCTATCTAAATAGGTATTTAATTTAATTGATCAATTAGATAAATAATCATGAGGGCCATATATTAAATATAATTTATTCTAACAAGAAAGTGTTGCATACCCACAAACCATCATCTAGTTTTTTCTATGAACTTTTTGGTGGCTCGATCTTTGTCCGTGCACGTGTTATAAACCGTTTGTTTATCCTCTGTTAGAATGAATAGAAGAAAAAACACTCCACTTGATATCAATGCTAGGAGAATACCAAGTCAAGAGACTCACCCATCTTGACTTAGGGGTTGTTTGGTAGAATCTGTATCATCAGTAAGAGGTCTGGATAAATAAGAGGCTCTGAACCAGTTAAGTGTTGAATCAATAATGTTGCTTGGCTGGACCTCTGAACGAATATACATAATGACTATTTTACCCCTATGCACTATTTGTGCTGAATTAAATTATTTGTTTAAATTTCATTCCAATTTCTATTAAATTTCAGGCAGTTTGCCATTGCTGCACATGGTGTTCCTTTGTTATGAGTTTTTTAATACATTGAATTTGAAATGGGAATACAAGCATCAGGTATTAAAGAGGATAAACAATTCTTCAAGATATAACGAAAGATAACTCATGATTACATATTTGGAGACTACCTGTGATTCAGAGAAGAGCGAATTGCTTGTAGAATCGCATAATCCAAAAAAAAAAGAACGATTAGCGATTGACTGATATGATTGTAAAACAACAAAAACCAAAAATCGGCTTAGAATTTACAAAACGCATAAAGGGAGAAGCAAAAAAAATCAAGAAACAGTGGTTCGAACTGGAAAAGCGTAGTGAAAATTGGATGTGTTGCCTCTTTGCGCTGATCTTCGTTCGACTAACTAAAACCCTAATTGACGGGGGAATTAATCGTGAGCTTCAAAGACTGACGTAGATTTCTGAACCGATTTTAATCTCATCATCACCAACAACAAGAACCAAATCGACGAACCAGAAATCGAACATCGAAGGAGCCATTCACAAGAGAGAAATCGATGTGAGGAGGATGAAATCGTACCTGGATTTCCGACTGCCGGAGATGATACCAATGGTGGTCGTGATGGTGGTTTTTGACGATCGATCTCCAGATGATTTGGGGGATTCGCCGACGATGGGAGAGAAGGGAGAGGGAGCGAGACTGGTAGAGAGAATACCTCTAGGGTTTCTCTTTTTCATTCAGACATGATTTTAGGCTGAATCATTAAGAGCCTGGCGGAATCATTCAGAGGTTTATTTTAGCTGAACCAAACAACATGAGATCTGACCGATTCAGATTTTGCCTCTTAATGGAATGAATAAGAGCCTACCAAACAACCCCTTAAACTGATGATGCCACCTGATTCCGATTCAGACAAATGGTCATGTTATATTCTTTTTTATTCATTCTTATTTACGTTAAACATGAAAGATAAACATGGTCATTGTAATTACGCCTCCCTTACGATAAACATGAAAGTTTGGCAGTGTGAATTTTTCATACAACATGAAGAAAAATATACAAATTTAACATAAAATTCACAAGTTTAGGTTTAGTAGATTTGGGCTAATTATGGGTTGAATCTGCTATCATGTTTAACTAAATGTGTACTCAGGTTTGCATCAACCAAACAAGTTGCATGTTGATCCGTTTAATTTTTTTTTTCCTTCATAATTTATCTTATTTTGGTATTTGTATTGAAATTTTAAATTAAAAAGAGAAATTTACATAAGATTTTGCACTAAAATTAATTTTTTTTATATCCATTTGTATTGTTGTTTTAAATTGTGACCCTTGAGTATTCATGTTATTACCGGGTTCATGTGTATAACACGATTTTTTGATTCGGATTTAAGTTTGTGCTGAATTTTCAGGTTGCTCTCTACTTAACCCGTAAACACAATCTTTTTAACATCCTTGAAAATCTTACAGAAAATAAAATGAAAATAACTTATGCAAAGAAGCAAAGTATATAAAGAAAATATTAAAAAAATTTAATCTTAAGATTGATAAAGGCATACGTATGAAGCTAACTAAGAAGCAATCACAATAGCCTAATTAAGATAAGAATAAGATATATATTTTTTTTAAATGACGAGTAAATATTTTTTGTGAAATACTGACATTGTATGTAATGGTTTGTACAAAACAAGATATAGCTTCTACGTATAATTAATGAGAGTTGTTAGTGGATTCATATAAAATCCAGTAAAAAATCATTGTCGGCTCAATACTAAAACCCTAGCTAATGTTATATATTTCAATAAAGGAGTCTTGCTAGAACGAAGATGATGCAAGCTTAACTTTTGTTACAAGTCTTGGATAACATGAGGCTTCTTGTTAGATAATAATTAACATTATTGATTCGAAAAATGAAAGAACAAACACTTTAAATTGTTTTTAAAACATGACGTACGTTACAAACCGACACTTCTGACATCCTATTTATACCTGCAGTTGATTAGTTGGTCGGCTAAAAAAACAATGCGATTCGATTTCCACCGTATGGAAACGGCTTGGCAACCGTCTAACGTTTTTAGATGTCTTTCCATCTGCTAGTCGTTTCTTATACGTAGCAAGTAGCAACAAGTACTTACAAGGACCTGGGCTGATTAAATTTCATAGCCCAATTACATACACTAATATCACCCATCAAATAATACTAATTACTAAATGGCCCAAAAGGTTGTCTCAAATATGATTAATGATTAATATATAACATTAAGAGATAGTCTTTTAACTCTTTAGACGTAATGTTACATACACGTCCAACTCAAGCTCTTCGGAAACAAAAACCATCCTCCTTTATCCGGGTTTTGTACCGGCAATAATAAGCTTGAAATCTTATAATTGACGAAGTTAATATAGATATATTAACATCTATATCTTTACATTAAACTTAATTTTTTTTAGCTATTATACATGTGGATTATATTAAACTTATTTTTCTAGTTTTATTAGATGCAAACTTTCTAATATTTTTTTCATAGTCAATTTTTTTTAACAAATCTTTTTCAATTGACAAATTTGCTAATGCATTTAATCATTCTTGTGACACTGCAGATCTCAAATAAATTTTTAACAATATTAACTTTGAAAAACGTCTTTATGTTGAAGCAACGATTATAAGAATAGTTAACATGATCCTATAGACAATATAAATATTTGGAAAAGAATTAAGAGTTTTGATATAATTAGTATATTAATAAGTGTATCATGTTCCTAAAATAATAAAATCTATTAAACCTTTTAATTCATCAAACAAATCCATACCATCAATGTCTATGCTAGCATTATGTTTTAAATTTATTTCAAGATTTAGACAACGTTCTTATATAATATCATCATCAAAAGATTTTTACCTTTTTATTGTAAATAGAAAACCAAAAATGGTTTCAAACTCTTTAAATTGATCAAAACTAATTTCAATTAAAGAAAGAGCTTGGTCTATACTAATTTCAATTAAAGAAAGAGCTTGGTCTATAATGTAAAGAAACTTCATTTTTTTAATAATTTAATAAGAGTTTTATTGTTTCTTTATTAGTATTTTCATCATATCTTTTATTTCTACGAATCATAAAGTTTTTCACAAAATTTAGGTTCAACATCTCTATATCAAAAAAAAAAAGTTTAACAGAAATATCCAGAAATCTAAATATAGAAATCACATAACTAACATAAATCTAACGGATAAAGAAATTCTATTTGGCTCTACCTCTTCAAGTGACTCAATAAGATAGACTAACCCATTCGAACTTCCCAAAGATTCAATCCATAAAGAATCATTAAAAATCTTTATACTTGAAAAAGTTTCTTACTTCTGCATCATTATTTGAGCCAAGTTTTACAGTAAAGACTCCATTTAATTATCATAAGAAAGATCATTTTCTGTTTCTTTCCAATGGAATTGTAAATAATGTTAAGCAAATAATCTAAATAGATCGAACATCATTGTTTTATCTAGTTCAGTAGCAATCTTTATAGCACCTTCAGATCCATTTATCCTATAATCTTTAAAGAAACACATAGTCCTCGCAATGGTGACCTAGTGGTAAGGGGGTAAGAATCTATAATGGAGGTCTAGGGTTCAAAGTCCGGCACCACCCAATTTTTCCTAGGTCACACGATTTACCTCCTTCATATTGATCATGGGACCGGTCGGTGAGAAGCGACTAATAGTGGCATTCACCATTTTTTTTTAAAGAAACACATAAGCTCATTTAGTTGATTTATCGCATCATCAAGACACATTTTTTTTTCTTGTAAGGTCTTACTAACTGAATTAATAACCAATAAAATATCATATCATATAATAGTTCCTAATAAAAATTCAAAGTTTTCATATTCATATTTAGCCAAACTTTTAGCTTCACTTTTAGCTTTAAAATCTAAATCATTATTATCATATAAAGCATATAATGCATCTCTTATTTAAGGTGCTTGAAATCTAATTGCATTGACAATTTCTAAATGACTCATCCAACGGGTTTGTGATAATGATTTAGGAGTTAAGGTTGTTATATGACCTTTTAGAATTTGCAATCTATTAGTTGATGATGAAAATAATGTATATGTACGTTGTACCACTCCAAAAAAAAATCAGCAGCTTTGTTACAAGAGTTAAACATATCACAATATATCAAATTTAAACTATGACAACCGCACTAAGTATAAAATGCACTAGGATTAATATCTAACAATCTTTTTTGTACACCTTAATGTTTTTCCTTCATATTCGATCCATTATCATAACCTAGTCCTTTAACATTACTTATATAAGTCCTAATTTATTAGCATCAAATAGACCTTTACCGGTTGTATCATTTACTTTTAAAAATTTTATAAAGTATACCTTTATTTCTATCAGAGCTGATGAAATATCTAAATATCTAAATATTATTGACATTTGTTCATTATAACTTATATAAGATGTGCAATCAATTATAAATGAAAAATATTTTGCTTCTTTAACCTTATTAACAATTTGTTTTTAATTTCATGTGCTAATAAGCTAATTAGTTCATTTTGTATATTGTGTCCTGAATGGTTAGTAAAATTTTCTTTGTTTGTTATTCTTCTAAGATTTTCTTGCATTATTGGGTCAAATTCGTCAATCATTTTAATTAAAGCAAAAAAAAAATTCCATTTTTTTCTTGATTTTTTTTTTCATTTTCTCTACAAAATGCTAATGCTCTTTTGCCATGAGTTTTTACAAGTGCAATGATTCTTGTTAATACGTTTTTCTAATATTCTTTTTCTTTATTTATCCGTTCTTGAGACTGTTTATCAATTGTTTTATTTAATATTAATATTGTTTCTAATTCAACCCATGCTCTCATATTGATAATTGGTTCATTACTTGCTTCTTGTTGTTTTAATTTAGTAGAAATATTACTACAATCATTAGTACCAACATTTTCTAACTTACTTTTACATGATTTTACATCAAATTGTTTAAAAAAAAAAAAAAACTCTATTTATATCAATAGAATTAATCAACAATTTTCTTTCATATTTTTCACCATTTGGCAATTTTTGCATATAAAGTGTAGAGTTAAAGCTTATAGAATGTTCATCTTTTGGAAAATTGAAATTATATATCTTAACCGAACCCTTTTCAACTAGTAAATCTCTTAAATTAACACTAATATTATTCCAATTACTTGGATCATAAATATTAAGAGGTATTTGTCTGTCATTGGTTGTCTATTTGGTGATGGTTCATCATTTGGTTGTCTATTTGGTGATGGTTCATCATTATGTAATGTTTCATGCAACATCTTTGTAATTTATAGTTTTTGGTAATTGTTCATCATTATGTAATGTTTCATGCAACATCTTTGTAATTTATAATAAACAATTAAATCTATTATATAATTTATGACGTAATTTGGAATTTTCACTCAGGAGTTATTGTACCTATATATATACACCCACACATAGAAGAAGACAAATTTAAACATCTTTAATATACATATATATATATATATATATGTATGTATGTATGTAATTATTTAAAATTTTACAAGTTAAAATATATAAAAAAACATATTTTAAATTTATTTATAAATTTATAAGGTTTAGAACATATTTATAAAATTTAACTATAATTATAAAATTTTAATGAAAATAACAAAACATTTTATTTAAATAAGTAAAACATTTTAAATACTTTAATTTCATAAACTTTAAATAAATACTACAAATAACTTTGTTTTAATTATATATAAATTAAAAACATCATAGAAATATAACTAAGTTAGTTATATTAGTTTTATGGAATTTAAATAAATTATAAAAATTATTATAACAATTTAAAACATTGAAATATATAGTTGAGGGGTTAGAATTGCCAAAAACGAAACTTTAAACAATACAAAATAGGGAGGGACCAAAACTGCCAATATCCTAAACTCTATCTCTTCTCCTACCTGGTTACACTACCCAATCCGACCCAAACCACGTTCGACCTGGACTTCACCCTAACGCGTTCCTATGTGATTACAGGCTTACAACTATTCAAAGGATAGATTTAGCAAGGAATCAGACACGTTGATTGATTGAAATCAGTAATTAAAGCAATTTAAACCACAAAACGCGTAATGATCAATACCAAAAATGGGATCAACGATTGTAATTCAAAATCAACTTAATCGGGTATAAAAACTAAATTAGATCAACCAAATGGTTCGTATGATTTCTACGAACGTGTCTGCGAGCTTAAAAGTGATTTACACTTCGATCACGAATCAAGATCCAAAAACTCTCGACCGAAACAACCACTGAACATCTAATCGAAATCAACTAAATTGCATTCAAAGGTTAGTAAATTTTAAATCATTGCCTTCTTCTTGTTATCACAAACGATAGCCCTATGATTATTGAGACAAACATATCGCGAGTCGATCGAATTGGATCAAGAAAGGATTAGGGTTCTCGGATATATGAACTGGGATTTGGGGGAAGGATTTGGGTTTATTTAAAAACTAATTCAGATGGAGTTATATCGTTGCTTAGGCCTTTAGTTCAACCGGTAGATGTGTGTGTTTGTGTGATGATGGTCACGAGTTCGAGACCCTTTGGGGCCGGTTTTTGAACCAGAAACTTTTTCTTTTTATATCTTTTAATCTATTAATTCTTTAAAGTTTTGTTTTTACAGAAAATTTTCTAAACTTAAATTTATAAGTTGATAAAGAAAAATGATTTTTATGAATATATATATATATATATATATATATATATATATATATATATATGTATGCACACATATAATATAAAAATAATAATAGTAATAAAATAAAATAAATAAAAATATATCAAGGATTATTTTAAATCTTAATATATTACAAGAACAAATATAATATTAATCTTTATATATGGTTAAATTTTATTATTATTATTATTATTATTATTATTATTATTATTATTATTATTATTACTATTATTATTTTAAAAACATACAAATGATTCCTTAAAGGTGATTAAAACCTTTAATCTTTATATAAATGTTTTAAAATAGCATTTTAATTATTCTTTTAACTATAAATCTTTTCTTTAATTATTTAAACTTATATAACATGAAAAATCTAAAAGTCTATAGATCTTAACTTTGATTTTATAAATTGTATCTCAAATTTATTAAACTCATTAAATCTTTTGACTATTGAAATTAAAACTATTTTTATCTCTAAACTTAAATTTCTTTTAAACCTTAACACATTTAAATGATTAACATAATAAATATGTTAAACTTTAATGAACAACATTTACAATAATACTAAATAATATATACCTATCGTTTGAACAAAACGATTGTTAAATATTCAAATCATATACAAACGAAACAAAAACCAAACCCGTTGATCCATTTAGAACTTAAGAAAATTCATAGAAAAACATAGTTATGATAACATTATGTCAAATAAACTATATAGGTGAACATTGAGCTTGTTGGACATCATTTGAGACATATTTTGACAACTATTGTGCACATCTATCTCATCTATCAATGTGAGTCTTCATAGCCCCTCTTTTACTATTTTACTTTTGGGGTGAAACATGCAACTTATCTATTACATTTTAATGTGAACTTAGTTTAATGACATTATAGTTTGTGAAATTTAGCTAAGAACATTGCATTGATCACCCTCATTTAATGACTATGATAGATCTATTGGACCAACTATCCCACTATTGGTTGATTTGACTTCGGTCCTCCGCAGTGATAGTTTACTACTTCAACATTGTTAGGAATGCTAGAACGTGGTCAGAACATCATTTTGTTAATATCAGTTGATCTACTTTACTTTCTAATTCATTTGACTATGTTCATTGTGCTTTGAGTTCACATAAGACATCATTTATAACATTTTTAAACATATTTTGGTGTGAGTGTACAAACCTATGAAATTCACCAACTATTCGTAGTTGACACTTAATTTTAAACATGTTTCATGTGGAAATGTCAGTTAGCCATATTGTTGAGCTTGGATTAGCTTTCATTTAATTTGTAATTGATGTATTAGAATTGAATGGATTTAATAGTTAGGGTTTGATAATTTGAAACAATGTAATAAATGTTTGAGTTTAATATTTGAACAATTTACAATTTTATACCTTGTGCTATAAATAATCTACACTTCGTGCCGCCTCGATGTTTCCGTCATCGGTCGGGGTGTTACATTTCATCATTTTGAAATTTGTTCATCAATTGATATCTATTCATCAATTCGTATTTATTCATTTTGTATGTGTTCATCATTATTTATTTTTGTCGTTATATTTTTAAAAATGATCATTTTTTCTTTTCCTATCATGACGTATAATTTTTAGTTTTTTACAATGAACTGTAAAAAATATGAAATAAACTAATTAATCATGAGGTATTCGGTATTGCTCAGGTTTTTTCTGTTTGAGCAACCAAGTAGGCGAGTGCACTACTGAACGGAGCCACTGAGATTGAGATTCTAGAGGCTGAGTCGTTGAGAACGAGTGCAGGTGTATAGGTGATGAATGAGTGAACAATTGAACTTAGGCCGTGCATGTTCGCGTTCGCTCCTTTAGATTTAAACGAACACGAACAGATTAACGAACTCAAATTTTGTGTTCGTGTTCGTTTGTTTTTGTTCGTTAGAAAATTAAAAGAAATGTTCATGTTCCATAAATGAATACAAACAAACGAAAATAAATGAACAACCATAATTGACCAGGTGTAAACGAACAAAATTAAACTAACATAATTTAACGAACACATACAAACATAATTAAACAAGCACAAACGAACGCCAACTACAAATCTCTAAAATGTAAATACATATCATCCATAAAATAGATAGTTAGATGAACATTAACGAACATAAATAAACAAACATAACTGAACAGTTCATGAACATAAATAAACAAACACTAGGTGTGTTAATGTCCGTTCATTTAATTAAACGAACACAAATTTTATGTTCGTGTTTGTTCGTTTATCAAATAAAGGAGCATAAACAAACTTCCTGCCGAATGCCTTCACCGCCTCAAAGAAGGCCCTTTAAAATTTTTGTTGGGTTGGTGGTTTTTTTTTAAAAAAAAATTGGGGCCCCAATTAATATGTGGCCCAAATCTATGGCTTTTTTTATAGTGGGCCAACTCTCGTTACATCTTAATAATTAAGATGATTTGATTTATTTTTAGACTACCAAACAACTTATAAAGAAGTAGCCTCTTAGTTGTCATCATTCAAGGAGTTAACTCTAATGAATCATAAAGAAAGCTCGAAGCGTTGATGCAAGTATTATGTTGCTCGGGCTATTAGCACACTAGTTCATAATTTATCTACAGCCTTTAGCTGCTAACAGTTTAAGCCAACCGTACCAAGATTTTTCCACTTACCCGTGCTAGGTTGCCAATCTAGAAACTCACTTTTTTTTTTCACCCCATGATTTGCACCCCTCGGGAGAAGCCTAGCATCCTCGCTAGCACATAAGTTCGGCCCTTTGTTCTGATATAATACGTGAGTTCCAAAATAAATTGTACCAACATATTGTCTGTTTTGCCCTAGATGGGTTGTCCATTCAGGAACTCACGGTTTTGTTTTTAGCCGACGAGTTGCTCACGCAGGCAAAATGTGTATTGATAGAGAATTCACCTCCTTATAAAGAAGGTTTTGTTATCTCTCTCAACCGATGTGAGATATTACAATTATTCTGTGTGCTACTTTTCTAAAAATAATCCGGCCAATGGGCAATGGGTTGAATGAGACGCATGAATTAAATTACTATAAGCTGTCTTTCAACTAACGAGTGGTAATCTAATGTCTTTTTAGTTTGATTGAAGCACCATTTGCATGTGTGGGCACGCTCGAAATTAACTAGTCACTTGATACTAGACTGATATGATAATAAGGGTAGCATAAATGGATACTAAGTTAATGGAGTATTTTGTTTGGAAGTCTGAATATGTCAAGAATTTTTTTTCTCAAATGATCAACGTTTTTGAGACCGAACCAGACCTGCTAGTGGGATCGTGACTTGTTAAGCTAAGTGGTTCGACTGAATACCTTTGGGCCGCTTTGAAATTAACCAGATGGCCAGCACAGTCATCGATTGAACCGCCTACCGGACGACCGGAAAATTTCACGACTCTTTCTTTCTTCAGCGTTATTCCCTTTTTATGGAGTTGTGAGTAGGCATATGTTGTCGTGCTGACCGATGTGAGATAGGTGATTTATTTTATAAAGAATTGAAAGATGCAGTTATGGTCAAGGTGTGATCAAGGTGTTTATGTATATAAAGAATTGAAAAATAGCTTAAGACGTTAACAATAACAATAAAAACAGGAGATTAGATGAAATATATGAATCCAGCAAATTGTTTCCAAAACATGATTCTTGACAGTACCGGATCCGAACAGGTTCCCGTTTAAGCTGTATGATAAAGATGGATCGAATAGACTTGAGAGGTTACAAATTCAATATGCTTAGAAATTCGTTTTGTGATCTTATATTGTGTAATCTAATTAAGAGTATTATCTTCCTTTATATACACCCAAAAATAAACCGAATAGTAAAAGTAATTAAGTCCATTAAATAATTATTTATCTAAATAAGTATTTAAGTAATTAATCAAATACTTAAATAAAATAATAAATGTAATTTAAGGGTGTGATTCTTTGTTAACCCATGTTTACTATGTTAACTGAGTAACTACATCTTATTACTTTGGCTCACATTAAAGTAAATCTAAAGGTTTATATTTTTCCTTCTTATTTTATTAATGTAAGTGAGCCCTACGTTAATTAAAAAATAAGAAAAACATATACATTTATACTTACTTTAATGTAGGCCCAAGGTAAACAGATATAATTATTCGGTTAATACAATAAAAATAGTTAATTTTTTATCATCTCTCTGCAATTTAGTATTACATATATAGGGGTTGGATTTGGTGAGAAGAAATTTTTGCCTAAAAGGAATAAAAAACAATATTAATTTGACATGTGACATAATAATAATAATAATAATAATAATAATAATAATAATTCAGTACGAAAGACAAAATTCAGTACAAAAAAATTGAAACCCAGTACAAAAAATTAAAATCCAATATAAAAAATTAAAAATCTAGTACAAAGAACAAAAAATCCACAACAAAAAAATCATAAAAAACAGTACAAAAAAATACATTACAAATAACAAAATTCATTATAAAAAAATGAAAATCCATTACAAAAAAAAATACTGAACAAAAAAGAATCCAGTACAAAATTTTGTTTTTAGACATTGTCACATGTCAAACTTTTATTGATTAATACTCTTCTTAGTTAATATTCTCTTTTTATTTGATTTTTCAATGCATATATATATATAGGAGCTGGATTTTTAATAGCAAACTGAATGTGTACTAACCCAAATAATTTTGGCAAGATGAAGCCAAATCTTGGATTTTTTTAACATTATTGTAACAAATTTAGAACACTATGTTCTTTTATGAGTTTGTGTAAATTCATCACTGTTTAAGGGATAGCATCGTTGTAAGTTTTGGGCAAAAAACACTTACAGTACTGTAAGTCAAAAACTTACAATGATGTTATCTCTTAAACGGTGATGAATTTACACAAACTCATAAAAAACATTGTGTTCTAAATGTGTTATCTGGCCATGTCACCAAAGTTTAGTTACCTGGAGCTCACATGAGCCACCACAACCACCCAGAAAGGAAACTCACTGAGAAAACCCCCTGACTTCATCAAACCCCTATTTCACTACGAAATGGATTTAAACCAAGACCTTTCGTTTAGAAAATCTTAAAATATCATTGAGGCAATACCTCATTTAATAACCTAGGTTTAATGAATCAGTAAGTGGATTTCTCCGAACATTTTAACTGCTGTTCAAAAAAAAAAAAAAATTGAATTCCTCCGGACAAAACGACCAGCAGCCACCGTGGCCCACGTATTGGACTTGTGTTTTGACCACATGCCCCACCATCTTCCGCCCACCTTCTTCTTCTTCTTCTTCTACACCACCATTTTTAGTCCATTTCTCACCCCAAAAACACATCAATCGTTCAATGGAACAAACATCAACTCCGGCGTTAAATTCTCCGGCACCGGCCGCTGCTCCCAGTCCTCTTGTTGTCCCAAAAGCGTTCAAATATCCAGAAATGTAATCAAATCTTTATTTATTAATTATTTTTCTTCCTAAACAATTGATTTATTTTTTATGTTTTTTATTTTTAATTTGTAGGTATATGAGTCCCACAGATTCAATCATCTCCCCTGTTTCAAAGGGGATACTTGCAAGAAGCAGGTCTAGAAAATCATCTATTCCGCTAAGAAACAGTTCAAAACAAACAAACAAACACAAGGTACACTACAACCTCTAACCTTCAATTTTAACATTATTATTAAATAGTAAATTAAATAATTTTTGTCTACAAAAAGAATATGAACTAAAGGAGGATTAAAGAGCGTTCATTGATCTGTCATCAGACTTTTTTTTTTTAATATTTAAAAGCGGTTTATTTATTTTTTGTAAAACACAAACATCTTTAGTAATTGTGAATTGTGATAGGTAAAAAAAAATATGGAATCTAGTTTTTTTATATTTTTTATTCTATCTTCGGTTTTATTTTTTGGTGGTTGTAATTATTCCAGTTGTTGATGCAGATTCAAGATTCGAAGTTTGGAGATATGGCTGCTCTTGAAATTTGAAGAAAATAGAGAAAAGGCTTGGCTGGAAATGCTTATGATGTTCATCAAGTATATTGTTGTGTTTAATTTTGATCATAAAAAGTTAGTTTATGCAACCATCATAATGATTCTAGCTTTGTTGGAAATTAGTTAATAGGGAATAAATTTAATCTTTGTATTGTAAAAAAGGAAACATGTTAATCCAGAATTGTGTTCATCCGTTAGTGCTCAAACCAAGTCCAACATTGGATGGTTTATTTTGAAAATATGAGTGGTTGTAGTGGCTAATGTAAATAAGGGGTTGTTTGTTTGCATCTGAATGAGTCTGAATATGAATGTTTTAGATTCAGACCGTTTGTTTCGTGAAAAAGAAAATCACATCTGAATGGGTGGACACATCTGAATGAAGGTATGAACCATTCAGACTTGAAAAGGAGTATGTATGCAGTGGCGTACCTATAGCCAAGGTCAGGGGGCAGCCGCCCACCTTGAAAAAAATTTTTTTAGTAGTATATATATGTTAAAATCCCGACCGCCCTCCATAAAATTTTGCAATCGCCACTATAAAATTTTGGAATTGCCCCCTTTCATTTTTTATATCTAAGCATTTGGTTAATAAAACCAATTGAAAAAGACCCAATTAATGATTTAAACACAATTTAAAACTAGATCCAATATTAATTTTAATAACTAAACCACAAGCCCATTTAAATAATTTTCAAATAATTTGTTCATCAAACATATTATTAATGATTTGAATCCATTTTATTTGCATAGTTTCTAAGAGACTCATCTTGACCCGCATTGTATTAAGGAGTTACTCATCTCGACTCATTTTATGTTATGGTGCTACCCATTTCTACCCAAATACAATATTTATTCACCAAAACCAACCCATTTCCCTTGTCTCGGGTTAAAATTGTCGGGTGTAACTATTATATATAATTCATATACTTTTTAATAGAGGGTTTTAATGAGTTCTTCGACAAAGTTAACCTTTTCTATGAGAAACATGAACTTGAAGTGGTGAACATGAATGGTGAATACATTAACCCAAAGTCGTCAAGACAAAAAACAAATATCACATATCGTCACTACTTGAGTATGATTGCTTCAATGTGGTTTTAGATATGCAAATACAAGAGTTTGGGAATTGTTTTAATGAGATAACATCTGACTTGTTTGTTTGAGTAGTTTGAGTCTTTGTGATTATTTCTGTGGGTTTGACATTCCTATGATACTAAGATTATCTGAGATATACCCGTCTGATTTCAATGAAGTTGATAAAAGAAGACTTCCGGATTGGTGACGAAAATTTAAATGACATTTGTATTTTTTTTGTGGAGAAAGAATTACTTAGGAAAGTGTCTTTACACGATGTTTTGGATAGATTTCAAAAAATAAAAACTCGTAGAGAACAACTTTAGATAAATTGTATTTTCATTTTTTTTATTATATATGAAATTTGGTCTAATTGCCTATTTTGAGCATGGTCGGACCCGACCCGACTCGACCCGGTCGAACTAAACACAAAAGAAAAAAAAAATTATATAGCGATACTTAAACAAGCTTTAAAAATTTTCGCCCCCCATGAAAAAAAACATGGGTCCGCCATTGTCAGTATGAGAAGAAAAAGGGTTGGGGGTAGGGCTGGGGCACACCAGAGACATCAACAATGACCGCACAAACATTACTAATGTAAGTAAAACATTACTATGTTTTTATAAAACCAGGATGTTTATAAAACAAATTTAAGATTTTGAGTGTTTTAGAGAACAACTCATGGTTATTCTAAAATTGTTGAAGTCAATCCAAAAGATTGATTTAATCAAATGTGGTCATGACAAAATACTTTGCAAATCTTATATATTTGGTTCCTTCATTTGAAATCTCAATCTTATAGAGAAAAACTTTAAGATGTATCTAGTTTCTTTATTTGAATTTTAAAAATAAATATGTGGTACATATTAAATTAGAATAGGCTTAAGGATTTAATGCAGACCATGTATTTATTTTTAAGTTTTCAAATGAATGGTTCAAATAAGGCTTAAAGATTTTCTCTTTAATATTGGATTTTCACATAATACAATATCAAATATATAATATCATATGTTCATTATTCTAATTGGAACACAAAAGTGAGCATTAATATACAAGACGAAGATAGAGGCTAAATTTTGGGAGTCATTGAACAAATTTTAGTTTTATATAACACACTATATAACCAATTACAAGTGAAGAGGACATCAGTTTTGATAAATCAGTTTTCATACTTAAGATGCAAATACTTCTTATCATCCCAAACAGAGTTGGTAAACTTCTTATTTAAGATATTAAAATAATAAAATTGGAAGTGACTTAAATGGATGTTTCATGAAAGAGCCTTACCGAGGCCATATCTTAAGTGTCGTTGGTGTAGATGGTAACATTGGTATCTATCTAGTTAGTGGTTGCATTCTCACTTGTGGATGCTAAAACATATCAATCGTGGTCAAGGTTTTTTGACATCCTTAGAGATGATCTTATTTGCCTATAAACTGTAATTTCATTTTTCAACTAGATTAAAATGTTTATATAAGGCTATGCTATTATGTTATTAATTCATATTTTCTTGTACGGTCTCCTTCCATCAATATCCCAGACTTTCCCTAGTGTTAAACACATGTATTGTCTTAGATACATACATGAGAACATGAAAAAGCAATGACGTACAAATATGTCATTGCTACCACCATACCTTACTTTATTAGGCCATGAAGAATGTAAGGAGCAATGTTTTATAACCGGACCGGACGTCTTAATGGTCACGGTCGAACCGGATTTAAGAACCAGAAAGCATAATAAATATATAAAATATTCCAAAATGGATAGAGTATTATAAACATATTTAAAAAAACATAATTCGTGTTTAAACAAACATCATTATGTTAAAAAAAAATGATAGGTTTGGTTTATATATTTTGTTGATTGAATTTTAGTAAGAAAATAAAATGAATCATAACAAAATATGGAATTTAATGGATAATAAACCATGCAGAAGGATCAAGAGGCAATGTGAAATGGCCCTCCCACATCGTTATTCACATAACTCTTGTATAAAACTTATCAGTCACACAACTCTTATATAAAACCTATCACCCTCTTATGAATTACATGGTTGTCCCACATCGTTTGTTACACTAAAAAACCAAGCCACACTCCCTTATATAAAGTTATCAACCACATTGCAAACGTCAATCTGGTTTAGCACTGATTCTGGTTACCACTCTGACCTGGTTTGATTCAAAACCAGTTGGTTCATGAGGCACCGGTTATCTAATCCAATTTAAATCATTTTGTCTATCTGTTATTGGTCGGACCGGCTGGTCTGGCCTTTAAAACATTTGTAAGGAGCCAACACAAGACTTTTTTTGATTGGTTCAAACATATCCCACCAACCTGTTGGTCAAAAAGCTCATTTTTCAAGGAAGGGTAAATTGATTTCTATTGAAAATATATAAGGTGTTTAACAAGCAATTAGTTGGGGGCAAGAGACAAGCATGTGATCACATGTTTAGAGTAAATTAGGGAATACATGATCAAAAGGATGGTCAATGTATATAAGGTTGAAGCAAAATGTTATGGTTCATTAACCCCAACTACTACAGTATTTTTAATGCTATAAAACATGAAGCATCATAGTAGTATTGTCAGTGACGGAGCTTGAAGGCTCGGATAGGGGGGGCGAAAAATTACCGAAGCCAGAATACATGTTAATTTTTTTACGCGAGGGGGGGCGAAACCTCTATTTTTAACTAAAAATTAACCTTTCGGCCAAAAAATTAACACTACGGACGAAAAAACAGGGGGGGCGGTCGCCCCCCCCGGCCCTATATAAGCTTCGTCATTGAGTATTGTTATATTGATACGTTCTTCAAAATACCATGTCTCCAATCACAGATATAGTTATGTGAGCTCCATCATAGTTTACAACAAAGCTGCCACACCAAAATATCATAAGCAAGTTAAGTAAAACAGAAAGAAGAGGTCCAAGAATATCAAAGTTGGGGAGGTTTGGTTTCCCAATATACGTCATTATGTCTTTCAGTTAGAATATCAAAGTACCAAAAAAAAAAAAAAAAAAAAATCATTCGAAGAGAGAGGTCACAATAATATGTCGAAGTGGGTGGTCAACATCACCACCTGGTCCGTGTTTGACGAACTCAGCTGGAGTTAGAAAGCTGCCATGACAAACACATACTATTCTTACTTCTTCTCCTTTCCCGTATTTATACAAAAAACCTTGAATCCTTCTGCCATCTGGCCCCTCCCCTTTCGTAGATACATACGGCATCGTTTCATCATATTTCATCTTTGTGTTTGTGTTGCATTCTACCTTTTTCTTAACTTTGGCTCCTTCATTATCTCTATTTGTTTCTGTAATTTAACAAATATTTTGGAAATATATATATATATATATAGATTAGACAACATCCATATATCTAAATAGATTTGTATTATAGATTAAGGTTACAAAACCAATATATCATACAAATTAAATAATAATCATGAATTATGGACTTAATAATATAATAATTATTTGTAATTAAACTTTTTATATTAAACAACAATAAACCGTTATTATTTGATAAAAAAAAGGTGAAAAAATAAAATATCACCATGCAACATGTTATGATGTAAGACGAGAAAAACACAAAAAGAAAACAATAACAATAACAATAACAATAACAATAACAATAATAATAATAATACAAAAAAAATATTAAAAAACATTTTAAGAGTTTATTCTCACCTTATAATTAAGTACACATTTAAACTTATAACTGTATTTTATAAAGTTAACCTAATATATTATCATCATATCTAAACGTTCATAACAAGCTAGCATTGAAGTAAACACATATAACAGATGGCAAAATATCGTTGTTACGTTCCCTAGGATTAATGATGCCATTATGTTCCTTTAAAAACAAAATTTATTACAAGTCTTTAAAGGAATTTCGAATTATGATTTCGTGTTATGAAGTTGTCGAAATAAAATGTGACCGTTTATTGATCTTGGCAAGATACAAAGGGAAATGCACGGATCATATGCCGGGTCAAAAATCGGATCTATGGGTCGGGTTTGCCCTTTATTATTCGTAACTTTTATTTTGTATGTATAGATAATTGATTTCTGTAGCATTTTTTTAATTTTCAATAATTATAGAGTTCGTTCTTTTTGACTCATATAATATAATATTTATACAAGTGCAGATACATTGCTGTTTTCTATTTAATTTTATTTATTTATGTTTTAATATAAAGTTAATGAAAATTTAAGTTTTGTACAAAACATAATGTTAACGACAACTTCAAGTTTTGTACTTTACGTACTATATATTTCAAGAAATAAATCCAATGTATAAATGTAATTTATTTGTTAAACAATATATATTAAAATCTAGAAGCTAATTAACTAAATTATATATTAAATAAATATACCTCGTTCGTTGCATAACAAACTAATTACTAAATGTCATGGCTCGTGACTTGTGAATCAAAAATATTCAAAATTTTGTTCGCTATGACCAAGTAAAAATTTGTTTTAAACTTATTTAAAAAAAAAATTGAAGTTTTTTTTCCTAAAATTATGTATTGTTTAAAAGTTTTGTTAGAAGCAAAATAATGCATAAATAAAAAAAATCAAGAATTACAAAAATTATAAAAAAGGTCGTACCTGCAAAAGGTTGACCATCCAAATTTGAAACCCCAGAAGACCCACCACTTTCCTGAGACCCAATGGACCCCTGTGGTGAAAACCGCACCGGCGGAGACGGCGGTGATAAAATCGCCGGAACCGGAGCTGGAGACGGTGGAGATTGTTTCAGTCCCACACGACACAATTCATTTCCATCGGCGATAACATTCTTCATCTTTTCAAATCGCTTTCGCTTAGCTTCCGACGGCCGGAACGACTGCAATTCCTTCCTCTTCCGCCATTCCACCTCCGTGTCAGGCGGCAGAGAGCACGTCCTTGTTAACGGAGTATACAACGATAACTCTACATCCACCGGAAAATTCTTCAAATCGGTAACGGAAGAAGCACGAAACAGCTTGTTATTATTGCCCTTAGACACCGATCTGTGTGGTTCCGACCCAAATCTACCGTTCAAAGACAATCCTAAACTCAGCTCGACGTTCTCCACCGGTCGGGCCTCTTCTTTTGGTTTCGCCGGAAAAGGATTGCTTTTGCCGGCGCACGTATGTGTCGGCAACAAATCTCTTAAATCTCGAGTTCCAGTCATAATATTAACAAATTTAAAATAAAAATTACTTTCAAAATGTAAAAAGCACCTGATCGGAAGTGTATCTTTGCCGGAAATTAAGGAAGAATTTGAATTCTTGCTGCCGGCGAAAGAGGAAGGTATGAGGAGGGGGGGAATTTTATACGATGGTGATATGTTAAGAAGACAAAAATACCCTTGAAAGTTGCAAAATGACGAAAGTGACCTGCAATTTATGTTGCAAGAAAGACGATACCATATGTCCATATATATTGGTTCATGATCAATGTTATACGAGCTAGCTTATTCGAAGTGTTTTCTTTTAATGAACTAAAATACAAAGATTAAAATTTTAACAAATGAATTAAAGTGAACTAGAAATTGCCATAAATTGGTATAAAATACCATATGCAACAACGGGGTTAAATTCACTAAACTTTTTCCTAATTGGCTAATTAACCAATACATACTCAATCATAATTCAAGAACGAATTCTAATTGAAGTTCATTGGTAATTTCTTGGACACACTATTTTCTTCGTCATTGTAGTTTCTCCTTGTGTGAAAATGAGAGCGTTAAAAAGATGAAGAAGATTGAGAGAGAAATCATGATTAATACAACTACACATAGTGGTCTAGGTGATATGATTATGGTGTCGCCATTATTAACATTAGAAAAGATCAAATTACCCTCATGTGAATCACAAGTGAGAGAAGTTAATGGTATAAATTGGCGTCCATCCATTTAAAGAACCATCGCAATTACTTCTTTTGCAAAATGATTTGACCAATAATGTAATTTTCAAAAGTTATGAACCACAAACGTAAAATCAATGTACCATATAAACCAATCAAACAAACATACACTATAAAGTATTGTTAATCAGTAGATAAAAACCAACCATAAAAACAATCATTTATAATCATCTGATTTAAGTGTATAGAAGTATTTTTTTTTAATTTTATAATAAAAAATGTATTTATAATTAAATTATTATTTTATACTCAGCTAATATTAGTTTTTAATTATTTATATAACAATTTTTTATTTTAAATTTAAATTATAACAAATTACTTTTATATTTATAAAGCATGTGATTATAATAGATTTTTTAGATATTTATAATTTGTTAATTTTTCTTCGAATGTACCAGTTTTTCGATTCAACTAATCGGACTAATGAACAAATAAGACTCTTAACTATATAATTTCAATTCAAACCAATTTAAAAAGTTTTGTGTTTAGATTTTTTACACACATTTATGTATCTGAAAACAAAAAATAATATTTTTAAACTTCACATGATATAAAACAATATTAACAAAATAACTATATTTTTACTAGCATTGTAGGTATTCAATTCAGATTTTAAAGTTTATGTTTAACTAAATATTCTTCTTATCTTAAAAGAATAATAAGGATTATTAACCATTATATTATTATATCAAATTTAAGAGAGAAAATTCAAAATTTTAAAGGGAAAAATTGTTAAAAGATAATTTAGTTATAACAATTTTTCTCCCATATTTTTCAAATGTTCATAACTTTAAAAATAATAATTTTTTTTATTCATAACCGTTGATTAATAATTTAATAAATTAAAATCATACATTTTAAGTTAAGAAACTTATCTCGTTATATTTAACCATATATTTTAATTCAAGGAAGACAATCGGGATTATTAAAAATTAAAAATTCAGTTGACTCAAGCTTAGACTTGTTAACAGTTTGGACGAAAACGTCCTCATAAATAACAGATAGACGAAAATGACCTTCAAATATAAAACGGACCAAAACAAAAACAAGCACCGAAACATGCGATTTTGAGAACCTATATAAATGCGACACGTGTAGCTACAATAAAGTTCGTGAGTCATTGACACGTGTCTCTATTGTTAATTGTTTCTTACTATCTCTCTCTAGATTGGCTGTTAGTCTGTGTCGTAATGACGTGGAAGAACCATAAGTCGAAACGTGGCATGCAATTGTTCTGGTGAGTTTGTTTTGTGTTTTATGTTTTCGGAATTTGATAATGACAAATGATTCGTTCGTGACACGTGTTTAAATATGATTTATCCGATTCATATTTTTTATCCGAAGCATATATTGCTGGTATTTGGTTTCTCAAAAACAGTGGGCTACCTTGCTCACTCATCAAAGACGAGATTCACGTTGCTGATTTTACAATAAAAATAATCGTCGTATTAATTATTATTAACTTATATATTTATCTTTTTAACCTTATAAATGTTATATTTATTTATCCGGAAAATTGACTCAACTGGTAAAAGTTCACCCTTTTAAAGTGGAAGTCTTGGATTTAACCTTGTTGGATGCAATTTAATGGATATTCAGGTGATGGAACGAATCAGGGCTTTAATCCCGGGTTCGAACCTGATGGGGGGGGGCGAGGGTTTACGGATTTCATCCGGTTCCCGCGCATCTTGGGGCACACGTGTCTCAAGATCGGAGATTGAAGAATCGATCTTAGCTATTAACCATCATGATAACTAAATGTAGAACGACGAGAAAGTTTAACTGTCGTTCAAAAAAAAATAGTAATTACAAAAAAAATATCATTAAAATTCTTTGTGTAAATATTATGTTATATATTATTGCATCCTTTAGTTTATGCTAAATTTTTTTAAAATTTTGGTTATTTCTTTTAAATGATAAATATAGTTTTGTCTTTAAAGAATGAAATATGCTTAAAAAATTATAATATTTTATATATTTCTTCTCTCGTTAATCTTTTTATTTATTTTACAACTTTATTTTATAAATTATATATTCTAATAATTACTTAATTAGTTAATCAATTTTTTAATAAATGGATGAGTCATGTTGTTCTCATATTTATCTCACAACATCCACATTATTTATATGTCTCGTATAAGTTTATGCGAGACGTATATTTGGCAGTAATTATTTTTTCAAATTTTTAATATTAATGATTTGACTATTATACGTCTCGTATAAACGTATATGAGGTGTATAAGTCATATACCACGTATACAAAAACAATTATTGTCGAATCAGTAGGTGTCAGAGAAAACTGTATGTCTCATATATGTTTATATGAAGTGTATAATGTAGGTGATGTGTTAAAATAAAACATTTAAGTGCATAATTAACTAAACGCTAAAAATTTTAATAAAAAAATTTATTTTATTACAATTCAGATTTTCCATTTGTTTGATGTAACATCAGTGCCGGAACGGTACTTCGGAACAGTAGGAAAGTACTGTAGATACTGGTACGGAATCATACCGTTTGGGACGTGACAAACCCCCAAATTTCAACTAACGGAATCATACCGTTTGGGACGTGACAAACCAGGATCTCAGATCGTTAGAAATAACGAAGACCTCTATATGCTTTTCAAACATAACTTTGGTCTAAAACTGTAATATCAAAGTTTTAACGTTGCGGAAGCGTTTTTAAAACAATAACAAACATAACGGTTTGAAAACTGTAAATTACAAGTCAAAATCTTAAATGTCCAAATTCAAAATACAAGAATTAAACTATGCATGCGACTCCACATCCTAGTCCATGCTTGCTTGTTCTTGTACCTTAACGTCCTGAGAAAACATGTAAATCAAGTCAACACAAAGGTTGGTGCATACACATGTTTGTTTGATCACAAATGTTTGAAACAACTGTTTGAAATGAAATGTTTGCAGATAACATAATCACACATGCATAGTCATGATAGCTAGTCATTTGTACTATTTACATAAGCGGTCGACACCGAAACTGACTGTTTGAATGTAATTTGCCTTTCCCATTATTGTCTAGCACAAACAATAGTAATGTGAATTGGCTAGTCAAACACTTGCGTAGACCTACAATCTACCAAGTGAGGTTTGTCAAACCTAATAGATCTATTTCCAACTACCACGCTTTGCACTACGGCAAACTAAACGGTTCGATATGTAAGGACTTGTAATGCTATGTTCGCACTTAATGTAAATAGCTAACTCATGCAAGTGATATGTATCTAAAATGTTTGTTGCACATGTTTTCTCCCCCAAAACAGTTAAAATAAGAAAAGGGGCCGTGTACGCACCTTAGTATGCAAGTAGAATGATCAAAGGCTTGTGAATTCGCGTAGACAACCTTCTACGAATAATCTGTGTATTTATGATAACGTTTCGTTATTTGAAATGTCAAATCATGTTTGTTATTACATACGTGTCAACACACGTATATTAGATTGTGTGGAACGTACATACGAAAGCATGCACGAATTTTATTTCGTTTGTTCAAATTGTATAAACGTATACGATTAAACTTAAACACACGTAAATATACGCGATCGTGTCTTTGATTAAAAATATAAATTTTATTGTTTTATTTTGTCCGGGATTCTATTACGGTTCCAACGCAATTTGAACAAGTCAAATCGGTTTTAAAACGAACGAGTTATGATTAAAACATCAAAATTGGTTTTTATTTCAAAAACCAGTGAAGGCAAGGATCGAACTCGCGACCTCCCCCTCACAGTCAACACACTCTACAAGTCCATCCCACTAAAGATTTGTATTAGGATTAAAAAATTAATTCTTTTAAACATTCAATGGCCGGTTCCCCTATGTTTATCTAACCGAAGCCATGGAGTATCAATTGACCCCGCGACTTAAACCAGATCGAACTCATAAACATGGGGCTTTGGCTCGGGGAACCCAACCGAATTCAACCATGCATCTAATTTGATAAATCATCTACTCAAATCATTGTAACTTGATTGTTCCTAGTTTCAAACGTGTATACTATAACCTACAATTCAATTTGATCAATTTCGTTTATGTTAATATGAAAAATCATAAAGCTTTCATTAAACACGAGATTTCGAAACTATCAGTAACATTTAATTGTATTTTCAAGCTCGTTTATACTCAGAACCCAAAACCGTTTTATACAATGAACCCTAATATTAGAAATCATTTAATTCATTGTTGAAACATCGAATTGATATAGGGTTATCATTATTCGAAGTTTTCTGAAACTCACAGAACCATTCAATTTGATTCTTGAACCCATCTCGACCAAATCCCCCAATTCGGTTCCAAGAATGAACCCTAGAACTTGATCATATGCAATTCGTTATAATTTCATGAAATTGACATATGGGTGTTATTAATCGGAGGTTTCTGAAACTACTAGTATGGTTTAATTTGATTTTTAAATTCTTTTTCATGAAAACCCCCAATTCGTTTTTATAACAAGCCCTAGAAATCGAATCCATATGATTCGATGTTACAAACCGGAATTAACATATGGTTTTCAATGAAAAGAGCATCACGAAACTTTCTGTGTTATTCGATTTGGTTTTTAAAATCGTTTGAGCGATAACCCCCAAATCCGTTTATGCTATGAACCCTAGTAATAGAACTCGATCAATTCGATACTAGAACCACGAATTATCATAGGGCTATGCTTAGTCGGCCACTTTAGGTTGTTTAGGAGTAATTACTTACTTGATTTGATGTGAACTTGAAGTAGATCGACTTTAGCTTGAGTTTCGGCCACCCCCAAATCAAATTCTTCTATCCGGGACTCTTGGAATCGAATTCTTGTTTGCAGGAGCTTCTAAGGTTGCCGAATTATGGGTTTGAATGCTCAATTCGAAGTGTTGAAATCAAATGATGTGATTTCTAATGTAACCGTTCACGGTTTCGACTTTTAATCAAAAATTGAGTTTAATTCGGTGTTTAATGTCCTCAATAACTGATAAGAACGATTAATCACCATCATTGCATGTTAATTAAATGATTAATTCAGTTAATTCCAATAGTTTAATGTGAAATTCGAATTTCCCTAATCATTTTGGCCGAATTTTGACTTTTAGAAGTCAAAATTGATTGTTATCATTATTTACAAGTTTAATCCTTGCAATTTAAACACTTTGGACCAGATTTTGTTTAATTCTCACCCTTTTAGTTGATATTATTTGATTATGTATAATTTCTGTTAATTTTTCGGTTAACGGAGTTAATCCGAAAAGTCGGATTGTCACATCATCCCCCTGTTGATGGAATTTTCGTCCCGAAAATTGTTAAATGTTAGAAGTAGTTAGGACACTACTTGTGAGTTCAAATTGTATGTGTTAGTGTGGTGTCTGATCATCCCGTGTGCTTGTGTGTACTCACACACAAAGTTCAACGCTTGTAACATCACACCTAAGTGTGATCGTTCTATGTAACTGTTTGCGTGCACACCAGTTAGCACACCTAACTGTGAATGTTTGTGTTTGATCATGCTGTGCTATGTAACCTTGCACATAGTGAATGTTTGCAATTGCTTGTACTATGCAAGCTCGCACAAAGCGAATGTTTGAAACTAATCATGTATGTACTACCATGCAATGTAACATATAAACTGTAGCACATCAAATGTAAAGCAGCACAAATGTTTGTATCAAAACCAATTGTATAAAATGTTTGTGCTTACCATTTGAAATCTGAATTGTTGATGTGTGAAGCATCACGTCATCCCCTTGTTGAAGGAAATTTCGTCCCGAAATTTAACGTGTCTTCACAGTGTTTGCAGTTGTTGTTTTGAGCAGATGAGGATACTTCTTCATCATTTGATCTTCCCTTTCCCATGTGAATTCAGGTCCACGTCTTGAATTCCACCGGACTTTGACTATCGGAATTTTGCTTTGTTTGAGCTGTTTGACCTCCCGGTCCATGATTTCAACTGGTTCCTCGATGAATCGTAACTGCTCGTCCACTTGTATTTCCTCAAGTGGTACAATCAACATCTCATCAGAAAGACATTTCTTTAAATTCGAAACGTGAAAGACATCATGAACTCCGCTGAGTTCATCCGGTAATTAAAGTTGATACGCAACCGGGCCAATCCTTTTCAGGATCTCAAAAGGTCCTACGTAACGTGGGCTAAGCTTCCCGCGCTTGCCGAATCGTATCACACCTTTCCGAGGTGATACCTTTAGAAGAACGCGGTCTCCTACTTGAAATTCCAACGGTCTACGACGTTTGTCAGCGTAACTCTTTTGTCGATCCCGGGCCGCTGCCATACGGTTCCGGATTTGAACTATCTTCTCTGTCGTTTCGTGTATCTGACTGTCACCAATTTCAGCCCAGCAAACTGGTGAACGACATTTACGAGCATACAATGCTTCAAACGGTGCCGCTTGAATACTCGTATGATAACTGTTGTTGTAAGAGAATTCCACTAACAGTAAGTGATTTTCCCAGCTATCACCAAAATCAATTACACAAGCTCATAACATGTCTTCGAGCGTTTGGATTGTACGTTCACTCTGACCGTCGGTTTGTGGATGATAAGCGGTACTCATGTCTAAACGAGTTCCCAATGACTTATGGAGTGATTTCCAAAAGTTTGAAGTGAATCGGGCATCCCTATCTGATATTATAGAGATTGGCACGCCATGTCGCGCTACCACTTCCTTGATGTAAATACGAGTCAATTTCTCCATTTTGTCAGTTTCCTTAATAGCCAAGAAATGTGCAGATTTCGTTAATCGATCGACAATTACCCATATCGTATCACAACCACTTGGTGTACGAGGTAACTTAGTAATGAAATCCATCGAAATCTGTTTCCATTTCCACATAGGTATTTCTGGTTGTTTCAGTAAACCAGATGGTTTTTGATATTCAACTTTGACTTTTGAACAAGTTAAACACTTGCTAACGTACTTAGCAATGTCGGCTTTCATGTGAGGCCACCAATACAGTGCCTTCAAGTCTTGTTACATCTTGTCTGATCCCGGATGGACTGAATATCTGGATTTGTGCGCTTCATCTATCACGAGTTCCCTTAAACCATCGTGTAAGGGTATCTGTCACACCCCCAATTTTCAACTAACGGAATCATACCGTTTGGGAACGTGACAAACCAGGATCTCAGATCATTAGACATAACGAAGACCTCTATATGAATTTCAAAACATACTTTGGTCTAAAACTGTAACATCAAAGTTTTCAAAGTTTGAGAAGCGTTTTAAAACCATAACAAACATAACAGTTGTAAAATGTAAATTACAATGCAAAGTTCTAAATTGTTCAAATCCAAATAACTATAATGTAAAGACTTGCATGCGACTCAATCTCCTAGTCCATGCCTGCTTTCTTGTGCACCTTAGCGTCCTGAGAAAACATGTAAATCAAGTCAACACAAAGGTTGGTGCATTACACAGGTTTAAGCATTCACAAATGTTGAAACCACAGTTTGAATATAAAGTTTGCAGATAACATAATCACACATTGCATAGTCATGATAGCTAGTCATATATACTATTTACATAAGTGGTCGACACCGAAGCTGACTAGTGCATGCTATCGCATGTTTTGCCTTGCCACTATTGTCTAGCACAAACAATAGTAATGAGTGTTTGGTCAGTCAAACACCTGCGTAGATCCCATCTACCAAGTGAGGTTTGTCAAACCTAATAGATCTATTTCCAACTACCACGCTTTGCGCTATAACATTCAATTTGATTTTTAAAACAACTTGATCACTAATCCCCAAATCGTTCAAACAAAGAACCCTAGAATTTAAAAATCTATCAATTCGTTGTTAAGAAACTCAATTGATCAATGGTTTTGCTTAATCGGCATATTCTGAAACTAACTGTATGGTTGAATTCGATTATTAAACTTCTTAAACAAGAAACCCCCGAATCGTTATACACTAAGAACCCTAAAACTGGAATTCATACAATTCGATATTGAAAGCCAGAATACACATAGGGAAACCTTTAGTCGACTCTTTTAGATGTTGTAGGTGTCAAGAATTACCTGTTTTGATGTTATCTTGATAAAGATCGACTAATGACTGATTTCGGCTATACTCTCGGTCGAATCTTCAATGTCCGGCTTGATGCTTCGAATTGTGGTATAAGATATGTTCTGAAAGTGCCGAATAGAGGTTCTGTGATTTCAATTGCAAGTCTTTTGGTCGAATTATACGAATTATGGAGATATAAGTAACGGTTTCAACCTCTTGGTTTAACCTTGGAGTTAATTTGATCACTAATTGCAAAATAACGACTGGTTAATGATTATTATCATCAATGTGGTATTCATGAATGTTTAATTCAGTTTGCAACCATGTATTGATGTGTAATTTAAAAACCCCTTTGATCTACCCTACGAATTTTGACTTCTAAAGTCAAAATTGTGAATTTTAAGTAGTTTCAAGCTTGATCCTTGCAAATTAAGCCTATTAAAACCGATCTTGTTTAATTCTATCCCTCAGGTTTGGTTTTGTTCGATTACATAACATTTTGGTTTATTCTAAAATTAACGGAGTTAATTCGAATTGCCAAATTGTCACTAATTGGCTACTTAGAACATTGTTGAACTAGATTAATCCTTTTGGGCCTCGTAAATACAATTGGGCCTACCTTGGGCCTCATTGGGCCTACCTTGGGCCTCCTATTTACAATTGGGCCTACTTCTATTCAATTGGGCCTCATAAGATACAATTGGGCCTACGGGGGTTAACTAGGTTAATTCGAAAATATCGGATTGTCACATCATCCCCTTGTTGAAAGAATTTTCGTCCCGAAAATTAGTAATTACTAGGAGTAGTTAGGAAACTACTTACGAGTTTAAATCGTACGTGTTAGTGTGGTTTGATCATTCCGTGTGCTTGCGTGTACTCACACACAAAATCTAATGCTTGCAACATCACAACTAAGTGTGATCGTTCAATGTGAAATGTGACTGTTTGCGTGTACACTAGTTAGTTCACCTAACTGTGACTGTTTGTGTTTGATCATACTGTGCTGTGTAACCTTACACATAGTGAGTGTCTGTAACTGTTTGTACTATGCAACCCCGCACATAGCAAATTGTGTGTAACCAATCATGCATGTACTACCATAACATGTAACATATGAGATGTAGCACATAAAATGTATAAAATGTAATGTAGCACAAATGTTTATAACAAAACCAATTGAATAAAGTGTTTGTGCTTACAGTTTGAAATTTGCAGTGTTGATGTGTGAAACATCACGTCATCCCCTTGTTGAAGGAAATTTCGTCCCGAAATTTAACATGCGCTCTCAGTGTTTGTAGTTGCTGTTTTGAACAGATGAGGATACTTCTTCATCATTTGGTCTTCCCGTTCCCATGTGAATTCAGGACCACGTCTTGAATTCCACCGAACCTTGACTATCGGAATCTTGCTTTGCTTAAGTTGTTTGACCTCTCGGTCCATGATTTCTGCTGGTTCTTCAATGAATCGTAACTGTTCATCTACTTGTATTTCTTCCAATGGTACAATCAATGTCTCATCAGAAAGACATTTCTTTAAATTCGATACGTGAAAGACATCATGAACTCCACTGAGTTCATCTGGTAGTTTGAGTTGATACGCAACCGGACCAATCCTTTTCAGGATCTCAAAAGGTCCTACGTAACGTGGACTAAGCTTTCCGCGCTTGCCGAATCGTATCACACCTTTCCAAGGTGATACCTTTAGAAGAACTCGGTCTCCTACTTGGAATTCCAATGGTTTACGACGTTTGTCTGCATAACTCTTCTGTCGATCCCGGGCCGCTGCCATACGGTTCCGGATTTGAACTATCTTCTCTGTCGTTTCATGCACTAGTTCAGGACCTGTAATCTGACTGTCACCAATTTCAGCCCAACAAACTGGTGAACGACATTTACGACCATACAAAGCTTCAAACGGTGCTGCCTGAATACTTGTATGATAACTATTGTTGTAAGAGAATTCCACTAACGGTAAGTGATTTTCCCAGCTATCACCAAAGTCAATTACACAAGCTCGTAACATATCCTCAAGCGTTTGAATCGTACGTTCACTTTGACCGTCGGTCTGTGGATGATATGCGGTACTCATATCCAAACGAGTTCCCAATGACTTATGAAGTGATTTCCAAAAGTTTGAAGTAAATCGCACATCTCGATCTGATATGATGGAAATTGGCACGCCATGCCGTGCTACTACTTCCTTGATGTAAATACGAGTCAGTTTCTCCATCTTGTCGGTTTCCTTGATTGCTAAGAAGTGTGCAGATTTCGTTAATCGATCAACAATTACCCATATCGTATCACAACCACCCGGTGTACGGGGTAACTTAGTAATGAAATCCATCGAAATCTGTTCCCATTTCCACATCGGTATCTCTGGTTATTGCAGCAAACCAGATGGTTTCTGATATTCAACTTTGACTTTAGAACAAGTCAAACATTTGCTAACATATCTAGCAATATAAGCTTTCATGTGAGGCCACCAATATAGTGCCTTTAAATCATGATACATCTTGTCTGATCCCGGATGGACTGAATATCTGGACTTGTGCGCTTCATCCATCACGAGTTCCCTTAAACCTCCATACAAAGGTATCCACAGTCGATTAATGAAATAATGAATTCCATCAGGTTTAACATCCAATTGTTCTTCCATTCCTCGCAAGGATTCCTGTACCAAGTTTTCCTTTTCAAGGCGTCGAGCTGAGCACTGCGTACCTTGTCAAGTAAGTCAGTGTGTATCGTCATCATAAGTGCGCGAACCCGTCTTGTGGATGTGTCTTTTCTGCTTAAAGCATCGGCTACCACATTAGCTTTTCCCGGGTGATACTTAATCGCGCATTCGTAGTCGTTCAACAACTCAACCCATCGTCGTTGTCTCATATTCAGCTCCTTCTGATCAAAGATATGTTGCAAACTCTTATGATCAGTGTAAATGGTACACTTAGTTCCATACAGGTAATGCCTCCAAATCTTCAAAGCAAAAACCACTGCTCCTAACTCCAAGTCATGAGTAGTGTAATTCTTTTCGTGTGGTCGTAGTTGCCTTGAAGCATAAGCAATCACTTTATCACGTTGCATCAATACACATCCCAAACCCTGTGCAGATGCATCACAATACACCACAAAGTCTTCCGTCCCTTCCGGTAAGGACAAAATCGGTGCACTGCAGAGTTTCTGTTTCAATAACTGGAATGCAGCTTCCTGTTTATCCGTCCAGTTATACTTCGTTCCTTTGTGCGTAAGAGCTGTAAGTGGTTGAGCGATCTTTGAGAATCCCTCAATGAATCGTCGGTAATAACCCGCCAAACCAAGAAATTGTCGTACCTCGGTAGGAGTTTTTGGTGCTTCCCAATTCTTAATCGCTTCAATCTTTGCTGGATCAACGTGTATGCCCTTTTCATTGACTATATGACCCAAGAATTGTACTTCTCGCATCCAGAAGTCACATTTTGAGAATTTAGCGTACAATTGTTCCTGTTTCAGTAATTCCAACAGCAATCGAAGATGTTCAGCATGCTCCTCTTCGGTCTGAGAATAGATGAGAATGTCATCAATGAAAACAATGACAAACTTATCAAGGTAAGGTTTACAAACACGATTCATGAGATCCATGAATACAGCTGGAGCGTTTGTCAACCCAAATGGCATGACCAAGAACTCATAATGGCCATAGCGTGTTCTGAATGCTGTCTTCGGAATATCTTCTTCTTGAACTCTTAATTGATGATAACCCGATCTGAGATCAATCTTCGAGTAGTAACTCGAACCTTTCAATTGATCGAACAGATCGTCAATTCTGGGTAACGGATACCGGTTTTTGATAGTAACCTTGTTAAGTTCCCGGTAATCGATACACATACGGAAAGTTCCGTCCTTTTTCTTGACAAATAAGACTGGAGCTCCCCATGGTGAAAAACTAGGTCGTATGAAACCCCTGTCCAACAACTCTTGCAGTTGTGTAGATAACTCTTGCATTTCTGATGGTGCAAGTCGATAAGGCGCCCTTGCTATCGGTGCTGCATCTGGTGTAAGATCGATTCGGAATTCCACCTGTCTGATAGGCGGTAATCCCGGTAAGTCTTCTGGAAATACTTCCGGAAATTCACATACTACTAGAATGTCTTCAATCTTCTTCTCAGCTACAAACTTTTCAGTTATAAGTGCTATAACTGCCGTATGACCTTTCCGCAGACATTTGTGTGCTTTCATACAAGATATGAGACGCAGTGGCGTACTGCTCTTCTCGCCTTGTACATACAATGTCTCTCCATGCGAAAGAGGTATACGAACGATCTTTTCATGGCATACTATTTCCGCCTGGTGTTTGGACAACCAGTCCATGCCAATGACTACATCAAAACTACCTAAAGTGATAGGCATCAAATCAATTTCCAATGTCTGTCCCATCAAATCAAGTATACATCCCTTAAGGATTTGTTCAACTACAATTAACTTGCCATCAGCTAATTCTACAGTGTATGGACTGTCTAAGGCAGTGGGACTAACATTTAGCAACTTAGCAAGTGAAGTAGATACAAAACTTCGGTCGGCACCAGTGTCAAATAACATAGAGGCATAGTGATTATTTAAGAGGAACGTACCCGTAACAATGTTGGGATCCTCCCGTGCTTGACGTCCTCCAATCACAAACGCCCTGCCCCTAGCACCATTGTTGTTGTTATTGTTGTTGTTATTGGTGCCATTGCCGTTACCGTTGCCATTGCCATTTGCATTGTTATCCCCGCCTTTCTTGAGTTGTGGGCAATCCTTTTTAAAGTGCCCCATCTTACCACACTCAAAACAACCCTTCGGTGCGTTGTTCTGATTATTATTCTGATTGTTGGAATTGTTTTGCAACTCCCCACGGCAATCCTTAGCTGCATGTCCAACTTTACCACACCGTTGGCACTTAACTTTATCACACTGATTACCCGCATGATGAAATCCACACTTATTGCACTTTGGGTGTTTACCAATATACCCCCTGATGATGACGACTGTTGACCACTATTCGAATTGTGATAAGACTTGTTTGAATCCTGCCTTCGATTCTGCTGAAACGGCTGTTGGTTGAAGTTCTTGGTGTTGCTGCTCTCCCACTTCCTCTTGTGGTCACCTACCTTATAGCTGATGTTCGTTTAGGCAGAGTTCCTTGTAACACTGCCTGATCAGTTAATTGGTGCGCTAAACGAACAGCTTGTTGAATTGTTGTGGGATTTGCAGAAGTGACCAATCCCTGGATCTGAGGCACCAATCCCCCGATGTACCTCTCTATCCACTTGCTTGCGGGAGTAGCCATGTGAGGTAGAAGTCTGGCTAGTTCATGAGATCGAGTCGTGTACTCCTCGATGTTTGACCCCTCCATCTTGAGGTGCCAATACTCCTCCTCTAATTTCTGCATCTCACTGCGAGGACAGTACTCCTCCTGCATTAAAGTCTTGAATCCATTCCAGGTTAAGGCGTTGGCCTCACCCAAGCCCAAAGTCTGAACATTCGAGTTCCACCAAGTCAATGCTGGACCCTCCAACGTTCCAGTGGCATACTTTACCTTATTCTCCTCAGGGCAGTTGCACATTTCAAACACTGATTCAGCCTTCTCAATCCATCGAAGGAGTCCAATGGCCCCCTCCGATCCTTTGAAGTTATGTGGTTTACAGTCCAAGAACATCTTGAATGTGCACACCGGTGGATTCACCAATCCTCCTGCTGGACCCTGTGGCCCTGTAGTGTGTGTCTGAACGTAGTTCGCAATTGCCTCCGCGACCCTGTTATTAATCAAGTCATTGAGCTCAGCAACTGTCATTTGTACGTTCCCCTCGGCCATTATCTTCCTAATTAAAAGAAACATTATAGTATTATCAAAGTCCAATGTGACATGTGTAAACAATACAACAAACAACAACCATGTAATGTAGAAATCAACACAACTGTTGTCAGTAAATAATAGTTTTCAATAGATAATACTCTGATTTGAGTACCATGCTTTCAAAATCAAAACATAAGTTTTCAAACTTCTAATGTAGGGACACAACCCGCCCCTAATAAGTTTAAACAAAATAAATAAAATCAATCATCCTCAATAGTGGATTTAGGATCAGAATCAACAACTGGAGCTGGTTCCTCCCCTTCCTCCTCTTCATTCTCTTCATCCTCCTCTTCATTCTCCGAGACCACCAAATCTTCCAAGGCTTCAAGTCTGCCTTCCAGAATCTCAGCTCGGATCTCAGAAGCTTCGAGACGATCAGTCAAATGGATGATCTCATCTCGCATCTCATTAACCAGGTGGGCAAGGTTATCTTGCCTTTCATTTGCATCCCAGAGTTCCCGAACATTGTACTCAATTCTATCATTAGCCCAGTACAAGTCCTCACGTAGTTTGGCAATCTCCTCAGAGTCAGTCAGTTGCCTCTTAGGCTCAGGAACATCCAATGTAAGTGGTGGATGAGTAGAAGGTCCCTCAGCAGGAATCTCCTGAGTACCCTCAACTGGCTCCTCCTCCGGATCCTCATCCGGGTCCTCATCCGGATCCTCCTCCGGATCCTCCTCCGGTCCTCATCTGGATCCTCCTCCAGATCCTCCTCCGGATCTAAATCATCTCTCTCAGATGGTGGAGGAGATGGAATAGGTGGTGCTGGTGATGATGGTGGTGCTGGAACTACTGGCTCCTCATCCTCCGAATCATCAATGTATATGTATGATGAAGATGCCATGCCTGTTACATAATACCGTATGTAAGTGCAGCACCATGGAATGTGTAAGCAAGTCTATCACATAATGCCATATGTAATTTCTAAGTGATATGTGTAAACATGCCTGTCTAATGTCTAACAGTTATAGTCTAAGTCTACAAATGCAAACCTAGTTCGCTATAACCAATGGCTCTGATACCAATCTGTCACACCCCTAATTTTCAACTAACGGAATCATACCGTTTGGGAACGTGACAAACCAGGATCTCAGATCATTAGACATAACGAAGACCTCTATATGAATTTCAAAACATACTTTGGTCTAAAACTGTAACATCAAAGTTTTCAAAGTTTGAGAAGCGTTTTAAAACCATAACAAACATAACAGTTGTAAAATGTAAATTACAATGCAAAGTTCTAAATTGTTCAAATCCAAATAACTATAATGTAAAGACATGCATGCGACTCAATCTCCTAGTCCATGCCTGCTTTCTTGTGCACCTTAGCGTCCTGAGAAAACATGTAAATCAAGTCAACACAAAGGTTGGTGCATTACACAGGTTTAAGCATTCACAAATGTTGAAACCACAGTTTGAATATAAAGTTTGCAGATAACATAATCACACATTGCATAGTCATGATAGCTAGTCATATATACTATTTACATAAGTGGTCGACACCGAAGCTGACTAGTGCATGCTATCGCATGCTTTGCCTTGCCACTATTGTCTAGCACAAACAATAGTAATGAGTGTTTGGTCAGTCAAACACCTGCGTAGATCCCACCTACCAAGTGAGGTTTGTCAAACCTAATAGATCTATTTCCAACTACCACGCTTTGCGCTACGGCAAACTAAACGGTTCGAAGTGTAAGGACTTTTAAATGCTATGTTGTCACATAATGTAAACAGCTAACTCATGCAAGTGATATGTATCTAAAATGTTTGTTGCACATGTTTTCTCCCCCAAAACAGTTTAAAATAAGAAAGGGGCCGTGTACGCACCTTTGTTTGTTGCAGAATGATCAAATACGTGAACTCGCGTAGATAATCCTCTTACGAAGGATCTGTGTTTAAACAATAACGTTGTGTTATTCGGATAGTCGTTTTGTGCTCAAAATCACATACGTGTTAACACACGTATGTTTGACTTGTTAGAAGTATGCATACGGAAGTACGCGTGACTTTAAAATAGTTTAATAAAATCACATCATCGATTATGATTTTATTTAAACAAGCGTTATCATACGCGATTACGCTTTCGTGTTAAAAATATGAATTTTATCATTTTAAATAATTCGGGATTCCGTTATGGTTCCAACGCAACTTGAACCAGTCAAAACGGAGTTATAATGAAAGAGTTATGATAAAATTACTAACAAAATTTAAAAACTCCAAAAACCAGCAGAGGCCGGGATCGAACCCGCGACCTCCACTTCATAACACCCACACACTACCATCTGATCTGCACTTACAATTGTTAAAGGATTGCTTTCAACTCCTTTTAAGCATCCACAAGTCGGGTTCCCTTCCTTTTGATCTTAACCGCAACATGATTCACAATTAAACCCCCATTTCGAATCCAATTGAACCTAAACCCACTGAGTTTTGTTTCTGGGATCCAATCGACCTTATAGATGGATTTAATTTCAAAATCATACACTATAACCCGGTCTATTGAGTTTACCCGTTTCGAATTCAAGTTCTAAAACTCTTGAATCGACTGGACTGAATTCGCTAATAATAGTTTGCAAAATCATAGGGTTTTTAATACAACACTGATTTCGAAACTGTCTGTGTTCCTAATTTTGACTATTGATCACATTTGACTTAAAAGTCCCTAACTCGTTTATGTTGAAGAACCCTAACAACCGAATTCATACAATTCGTTGTTGTTAGATGTAATTAACATAGGGTTATCCTTTCTCGGAGCTTTCTGAAACTAACCGTAATACTTAATTTCATTTCCGAATTCATTCAATTCAAAATTCCCAAATCAACCCCAATAATGAACCCTAATGATCGAGTTCTATCAATTCATTGATAACAGCAACAATTGACTGAGGTTTAACCTTATTCGACTCCTTCTGAAACTTCCTATAACATTCAATTTGATTTTTAAAACAACTTGATCACTAATCCCCAAATCGTTCAAACAAAGAACCCTAGAATTTAAAAATCTATCAATTCGTTGTTAAGAAACTCAATTGATCAATGGTTTTGCTTAATCGGCATATTCTGAAACTAACTGTATGGTTGAATTCGATTATTAAACTTCTTAAACAAGAAACCCCCGAATCGTTATACACTAAGAACCCTAAAACTGGAATTCATACAATTCGATATTGAAAGCCAGAATACACATAGGGAAACCTTTAGTCGACTCTTTTAGATGTTGTAGGTGTCAAGAATTACCTGTTTTGATGTTATCTTGATAAAGATCGACTAATGACTGATTTCGGCTATACTCTCGGTCGAATCTTCAATATCCGGCTTGATGCTTCGAATTGTGGTATAAGATATGTTCTGAAAGTGCCGAATAGAGGTTCCGTGATTTCAATTGCAAGACTTTTGGTCGAATTATACGAACTATGGAGATATAAGTAACGGTTTCAACCTCTTGGTTTAACCTTGGAGTTAATTTGATCACTAATTGCAAAATAACGACTGGTTAATGATTATTATCATCAATGTGGTATTCATGAATGTTTAATTCAGTTTGCAACCATGTATTGATGTGTAATTTAAAAACCCCTTTGATCTACCCTACGAATTTTGACTTCTAAAGTCAAAATTGTGAATTTTAAGTAGTTTCAAGCTTGATCCTTGCAAATTAAGCCTATTAAAACTGATCTTGTTTAATTCTATCCCTCAGGTTTGGTTTTGTTCGATTACATAACATTTCGGTTTATTCTAAAATTAACGGAGTTAATTCGAATTGCCGAATTGTCACTAATTGGCTACTTAGAACATTGTTGAACTAGATTAATCCTTTTGGGCCTCGTAAATACAATTGGGCCTACCTTGGGCCTCATATTTACAATTGGGCCTACCTTGGGCCTCATTGGGCCTACCTTGGGCCTCCTATTTACAATTGGGCCTACTTCTATTCAATTGGGCCTCATAACATACAATTGGGCCTACTTCTATTCAATTGGGCCTCATAAGATACAATTGGGCCTACGGGGGTTAACTAGGTTAATTCGAAAATATCGGATTGTCACATCATCCCCTTGTTGAAAGAATTTTCGTCCCGAAAATTAGTAATTACTAGGAGTAGTTAGGAAACTACTTACGAGTTTAAATCGTACGTGTTAGTGTGGTTTGATCATTCCGTGTGCTTGCGTGTACTCACACACAAAATCTAATGCTTGCAACATCACAACTAAGTGTGATCGTTCAATGTGAAATGTGACTGTTTGCGTGTACACTAGTTAGTTCACCTAACTGTGACTGTTTGTGTTTGATCATACTGTGCTGTGTAACCTTACACATAGTGAGTGTCTGTAACTGTTTGTACTATGCAACCCCGCACATAGCAAATTGTGTGTAACCAATCATGCATGTACTACCATAACATGTAACATATGAGATGTAGCACATAAAATGTATAAAATGTAATGTAGCACAAATGTTTATAACAAAACCAATTGAATAAAGTGTTTGTGCTTACAGTTTGAAATTTGCAGTGTTGATGTGTGAAACATCACGTCATCCCTTGTTGAAGGAAATTTCGTCCCGAAATTTAACATGCGCTCTCAGTGTTTGTAGTTGCTGTTTTGAACAGATGAGGATACTTCTTCATCATTTGGTCTTCCCGTTCCCATGTGAATTCAGGACCACGTCTTGAATTCCACCGAACCTTGACTATCGGAATCTTGCTTTGCTTAAGTTGTTTGACCTCTCGGTCCATGATTTCTGCTGGTTCTTCAATGAATCGTAACTGTTCATCTACTTGTATTTCTTCCAATGGTACAATCAATGTCTCATCAGAAAGACATTTCTTTAAATTCGATACGTGAAAGACATCATGAACTCCACTGAGTTCATCTGGTAGTTTGAGTTGATACGCAACCGGACCAATCCTTTTCAGGATCTCAAAAGGTCCTACGTAACGTGGACTAAGCTTTCCGCGCTTGCCGAATCGTATCACACCTTTCCAAGGTGATACCTTTAGAAGAACTCGGTCTCCTACTTGGAATTCCAATGGTTTACGACGTTTGTCTGCATAACTCTTCTGTCGATCCCGGGCCGCTGCCATACGGTTCCGGATTTGAACTATCTTCTCTGTCGTTTCATGCACTAGTTCATGACCTGTAATCTGACTGTCACCAATTTCAGCCCAACAAACTGGTGAACGACATTTACGACCATACAAAGCTTCAAACGGTGCTGCCTGAATACTTGTATGATAACTATTGTTGTAAGAGAATTCACTAACGGTAAGTGATTTTCCCAGCTATCACCAAAGTCAATTACACAAGCTCGTAACATATCCTCAAGCGTTTGAATCGTACGTTCACTTTGACCGTCGGTCTGTGGATGATATGCGGTACTCATATCCAAACGAGTTCCCAATGACTTATGAAGTGATTTCCAAAGTTTGAAGTAAATCGCACATCTCGATCTGATATGATGGAAATTGGCACGCCATGCCGTGCTACTACTTCCTTGATGTAAATACGAGTCAGTTTCTCCATCTTGTCGGTTTCCTTGATTGCTAAGAAGTGTGCAGATTCGTTAATCGATCAACAATTACCCATATCGTATCACAACCACCCGGTGTACGGGGTAACTTAGTAATGAAATCCATCGAAATCTGTTCCATTTCCACATCGGTATCTCTGGTTATTGCAGCAAACCAGATGGTTTCTGATATTCAACTTTGACTTTAGAACAAGTCAAACATTTGCAACATATCTAGCAATATAAGCTTCATGTGAGGCCACCAATATAGTGCCTTTAAATCATGATACATCTTGTCTGATCCGGATGGACTGAATATCTGGACTTGTGCCCTTCATCCATCACGAGTCCCTTAAACCTCCATACAAAGGTATCCACAGTCGATTAATGAAATAATGAATTCCATCAGGTTTAACATCCAATTGTTCTTCATTCCTCGCAAGGATTCCTGTACCAAGTTTTCCTTTTTCAAGGCGTCGAGCTGAGCACTGCGTACCTTGTCAAGTAAGTCAGTGTGTATCGTCATCATAAGTGCGCGAACCCGTTTGTGGATGTGTCTTTTCTGCTTAAAGCATCGGCTACCACATTAGCTTTTCCCGGGTGATACTTAATCGCGCATTCGTAGTCGTTCAACAACTCAACCCATCGTCGTTGTCTCATATTCAGCTCCTTGATCAAAGATATGTTGCAAACTCTTATGATCAGTGTAAATGGTACACTTAGTTCCATACAGGTAATGCCTCCAAATCTTCAAAGCAAAAAACCACTGCTCCTAACTCCAAGTCATGAGTAGTGTAATTCTTTTCGTGTGGTCGTAGTTGCCTTGAAGCATAAGCAATCACTTTATCACGTTGCATCAATACACATCCCAAACCCTGTGCAGATGCATCACAATACACCACAAAGTCTTCCGTCCCTTCCGGTAAGGACAAAATCG
>SZYD01001622.1:0-38921 GCA_009363875.1 Mikania micrantha | reverse complement strand
CATAAAATAGAGGATGCGACGAACGGAGGCAAGCAACAAACCTTTTCTGGAAACAGAAACTGTCAAACGAAGAGGATGACAATGGAGGAAGAAGGTGACAATAAGAGAAGTGGGAAAGAAACAAAAAGTGATACAGAAAATCTTTTAGAAAGATCTAGAAAAGAGAAAGTTTGTCTGACCCCTTAGAAATATCTCATCTCATGAGAAAGTCCAATGACTCATCTGAGGAGTCAAACTATGATCCACCGAGAAAAAGGGTAATATCACGAAATGTACTATGGGTAATGTCACGATATTTACTATTCATATATTAACTTTGTTAAGATGGTAATACTAAGAAAATTTCCTACAATCGATTAAATTTATAAAATATTTATGACTTTTAATTATAGGTTTATAAATGTAAAACAAATAAATAAATAAATAAATAAAGATATGTAAAGTATAAAGTTACGTATATTGAACTTACAAAATTTATATTTAACTAAATTACATATATTTAATTTATACAATGTACATATTTATGTTTATATTGTAAATAATGTGTTACATTACTGTAAGTTATATCACTGTAATTTAATGTTGTTAGAAAAAAAATCAAAATAATGTGTTATGTTTATACTCATTATATTGATGTAAATATGAGATATCAGGAGAAAAGAAAAACTAGTCAAGAATATAACATAATTAAAGAGAAAAATAAGACAATTATAATTGTGTAATATTTATAAAAGAGTATTTTAGCGTAAAAAGTTATAAATGTTTAAAAAAAAAGAATTATTAAATTTAATATAAAAAATTAAATTGATTAAAATATATTAGATGATGACGTTTGTCATCAACATATTAAATTTAGCTTTTTTGATATATATAAAATGTCTTAAATGTCATTTCATATTAAAAAAAAACATGAATAACGACACGTGACACGATTTTATTAACTTATTTTTAAATTAATTATTGAATAATAGTTGATGGTTTAGTTCATTTTTCAATTTCTCCCAATGATGCCAAGATGTGTTAAGGTGATTTTCCTTAAACAAGCCGAGGATTCAAGTTTAGTAGTAACAAAAAAAATACAAAAATTGTTGTTAAAAATAAACAACCATTGCATGCCTTGTATGTGTGTCTATATATATATAATGAGAGACATGTATCAGTTTTTGTTGATATCTAAACGTTTGTCTTCACGCACCATTTTTAAGGGTCAGGCTAAATATATCCCCTATTCTGACTTGTTGTGCCCCCTCCCCCCAAATATTAAATATAAATTTGTCAAAATCAACCCTTCAACATTATAACACAACCAAAATGCACTAAACATTATTTCTACCTTAAATTCTACTAAACATATCCCCTCTTACTTTTCACCCCCCTCTACAAAATATAAAATATAAATTCATCAAAAATCATATTTAATCGTATGAACCCTGATTCATCTTTGTTCAAATTCGATTGAACTAAGGCCTGATCGTTGTTACAAACATAGGGCTTTAATTCCTCGAATAAAAAACGAGTGTAATGGTGTATGAAACACCTATCTTAGCTAACTAACTCGTGTTCATTGCTTGATGAACCGAAGTCCAACTATTGAGCTCTTACATGCCTTTTTCTTGATTTGTTTAATATTGTGAATAGCTTTGGTTTACGCAGAGAGTTTCGCAGATGTTAAAGGAATGCTTGGGTTCAATTAACTTTGAGTTTTATACTCGTTTTTAATAGAGTTTGAGTTTTCGTTCGACTATGGTTATTTAGGCTTATATTTCGTATTGATTCAATTTTTAAACAATGATGATGATGATGATGATGATGATGATGATGATGATGATAATGATTCCGTGATGTTTGTAGTTGTTTTAATTTTAAATGTTTATGGATCTTTTTAGTTAACAATTTAAAACACAAGGTTTACTTGTATATATTTAAAAAGCTTAAAAAGGAGGTATGACAAGTAAAAAAATTACAAAAGAGGGTATATTTAGCATAACCCATTTTTAAACATGAGATTGACTTGTATTGACTATTTGTCAGTATGGATTTTAACTTTTTATCTCTTTACAATTAAATAATATAACTACATCATATTTTTTTTTTATAAAACTTTGAGTAAATTACACAAATTGTCATTTATGTTTTGCGCATTTTTCACTACTAGCTCTTTTCGTTCAAAATTGACTTAAATCATCCTTTATGTTTCTAAATGTTGCTCGTTTCGTCGTTTTGAGCTAGTCCTGTTAAAAATTACATTTAAATAGACATAGAATGCACATTAGGGTATTTTTTTGTTTTTTAAAGATAGAAGGTTTGCTTGCATTATTAATTGCTGCGAGAATGGTGGGGAGGGAGAGACAAGCAAGTTAATTGATCTGGGTTTGAACCAAGGGCTTCTAGCCTAATGGTTACCCCCCTTAACTTTCCTATGGGAGGTCTTGAGTTCGAATTCGGGCTGAGGCGTATTTGCTGAAGCAAGGTCAGGGGGTTTACTCAGTTGTGGGGTTCCTCCTAGAGTGGGCTTAGGCATACGCCCTGGAGTGTCAAATTCGAGGGGACGGTTGTAATTTCGTCTTGGGTGTCGTTGTACCAAGCCGTTCAAAAAAAAATTGATTTGGGTTTGATCATTAAAACCTCATTCTTGGGTTAATTGATCCACCATTGTGATTGAACCAGAAGATTTTTCTTTCCGATTAGTCAATTTGCGGGTTAATTGATCTGGGTTTGACTATGAAAACCTCATTCTTGGGAGCTTCTTGGGAAAAAATCAACTGGGTTTGAACGAAAAGGACAAGTAGTGAAAAATGCTATAAACATAAAGGACGATTTATGTAATTTACTCAAAGATAAATAATGATTTAAGTCAATTTTGAACGAAAAGAACAAGCAGTGAAAATGCTCAAAATATAAAGGATGATTTGTGTAATTTAAAAATATATGATATTTTGTTAATATACTAAATTTTTAAAAATATTTATTTATCAGATGTAATAAACAGGTCTTGACCTTGTATTCAATAAAAAAACATCTTTTGATACATATGATATATATCAAACACTTCGCATACTAATTTTTCTAACTCTATCTTGCATTAAATATTTTTTTCATATAAATATAATTACATTAAATAATAGGCAATGTTTATATTTTATTGATTTAATTAAAAATACATTATTAATATATCAAAAAATATTTATTAAGAAATACATTATTTAGAAAATGTATAAAATATGATTTTTTTTATAAATTTACAAACTTTTTAGAACTATGATATATTTTAAAATTTATCTTTTGAAAAAAAACTTTATAAAAAATATTTTTTCAAATAAGATTTAGCAAAGAAAAACAATTAAAACCCCGAATTTTTATCGAAGTGTTTAACTAAAAAAATGACATTTTTTGTCACGAAATATTTATTATTTTTTGTTAAGACATGTAATACACATTATATTAACAAAATTAAATAATATTTGTTAAGGCAACATCATATGAAAGGCAATTGTATCCGACCTAATCTAAGAAATATTTATTATTTGTCGAGTTGATATTTACATGCATGATTGTTCATGAGAAACTTTCAAAGTTATTTGTATCGTTTAGTCGTTTGCTATCATTGTATGATATATTATTTTTAATGAAATGGACAAACCAAGTAAAACATATTGGTTTTCCCATATGAATATATATATATCCAACCAAATACCAAAAGAATACGACCAAAAAACAATGGTTCTTATTAAACTATCATATGAAAAATAAGATTTGAAACTATGTCTCTTGAGTCTTATGTTCTAATACCTATTTTAAGAGGTTTTATTACTGTATGAGTTTTCGTGGATTAATAAGATATAGATAGTATAATCGATTCATGATCTTCTCTTTAAGTAAGTGTCAATCGAAATTATGGTTAAAAAATAAAAACATAAAAACATAATATCTTTAAATTTCAAGTTTGACAATCATTGTATGCAGATTATGCTCTTGGATAAACTCTATAGCTTGCGCTCAACATGATTTCTCAAGTACGTTTCTAATTTTATTAGAAAAATATTATTATTATTATACATACTTCATTTGACAAAGCCGGCACATGAATAACCAAACAACTATTTTATAATCTGTGTCACAGTGTGTGTGTATATTGATATCATTCTTTCGTTTAATGATTTATGCTTATCATCTCCATAAGTCACTTACTCCTTTTAAACACTCTACTTTTTATATAGTTTTTATTTTATTTTTCAAATGTTTCAACAAACACCTTGACATTTGACTAAGTTGGCATACGGAGAATCGCACAGTAACCCATTTATGGTTTTAATATTAGAGTTTTCTTTATTGTTGCATCTAATGTTTGCATTTGTGTTTCTTAATGCTCACTTTTACGATTGGGTAAATTTTCAGATTCTAGGTCAGAGTGAAACTTGTTTTTATATGGAGGTATGTTAAAGGTTTTACAACAAAGTTATAACCACTAAGATGTATTTTTTATGTATGTTAAATTAAAAGTCGTGCCGCTATCACCAGGCAACATGTGATACGCGCGGTTGTTCAGTTAGTTTATATAAAGGGGATAAAATATATAATTGAAAAAGAGGAAACTTAAATAATAATAATAATAATAATAAAAGGAGCTACCTACAAGGCTACAATGGCCCAATTATTTTGCCAACATGCATGTTGATAACAAGTTTAATCATTAACTTCAAGGTTTATAGTATTATACTTTTAAGTTTCAACGCCATAATAAAATAAAATGTTAGGGTTTTTTTCTTTCTTTTATATTTGTTGTTTTTGAAAAATCAGATTAAATAAAAGTCAATTCCCAATTTGTCCATTTTGACCCCAAAAAAGGACCAAAATGTCCAAATGGTTTCTATTGACTTAAACTATGGGCGTCCCGCCTGTAATCGGATCCAACTATGGGCGGCCAGCCCATAACTGCCCATGTTGAAATATATTATTATTGGCGGGACGCCCATAGTTGGATCTGATTACAGGCGGGACACCCATAGTTGGATCCGATTACAGGCGGGACGCCCATGGTTTAAGCCAATAGAAACCATTTTGGAGAACGCCCATGGTTTAAGCCAATAGAAACCATTTTAGACATTTTGGTCCTTTTTTGGATCAAAATTGACAAATTGGGAATTTACTCATTAAATAATACCCATACACTGATGACTGATACACAAACGTAAACGAACGGTTTCACATAAGCCCACCGTTGACTTATAATGGGCTCACCAGTCACCACCAAAGATTGAATCATTGAAATGTCTTTATATACTCTAATTTAAAAATTTTAAATTGAAATTCTAAATTTCTATTTGAAATAAAGAGATTGATATAAAACTGTACTAATAATCATTTCATCTTTTGAAATAACCACGTTAATCAGAAAGCGCATCCTTCTATGATTCTCTTACAGTTTAAAATATGAAAAGTGTATTTTCTTAACTACACGAAAAATCTTACAACTGATAAAACCACCTGAATCATCTTAGAGGTCTTAAAACGAATCTTAAAATCAAATATTTTTTATTAAATTGTTGTCAGCAACTAATTAAGAGTATTGAATGATTCTGTTTTTCGATTACTTGGTTTTTAATTATTTTAGTTCTATTTTACAACTAGACAAATCCTTATTTGGAATTTGTTTAAGAAATTGTGAAGAAAACAAATTTATAGATTTATAAGAAAGCTTCAAATTGTTAAATTTAAGGGAAATTGAGGCAAAATAATAATTAAATACTTGTAAATATTCATGTATGTTTCAATTACCTTGATTAATTTTAACAAATTTAAATATTTATAAAAGTTGATTGGAATACTTAGTGAAAGTGGAGTCAATTTAAAGAGACAAAAAATTTTTTAATGACTTGATTGTAACACTTGAAAAACTTGGTTAATATTTTATAAAGTTACTCCTAAACTAAATAATAACTTAATCAACTTAGTAATTAATAAAGCAATCAATTAAACAAATAATAATATAATATATAATTTATTAAAACATTATAAGATTACATAATATTTTATTATTAGACCAATGAAATTTACATATATATATATATATATAACATAGTATATAATATATAGAGTAACTTACCGATATGGTCCTTGTGATTTTTTACTATTTCACTATTAGTCCCTAAGTTTCATAAATTGCAAATATGGTCCCAAACTTTGGACATTTGTAACACATATAGTCTTTATGTCATCAAATCATCGTCACATAATTGATCAAATTACCCTCACATAACGATTATACATGTTACAAATGTTTAAAGTTTGAGATCATATGAGTAATTTATTAAACCTAACGATCAAAAGTGAAATATTAGCAAATCACATGGACTATCTCAATATTTTACTCTAATATATATAACTAATTAACATGTATCAAGTCATTAGCGATGCTTTATATGGCTAGGGGCAACCGTTCCCTCTTTTTATTTCCGTAGTGTTAATTTTTCAACCGAAAATTTATTTTTAGTTAAATATAGTGGTTTTTGCTTCAAAGAAAGTTAAAATATATTTTTAGTTATGTAAATTTCCGTCTCCCTCAATGTTGATGCTCCACCAGTGATACGAGTACTTAAATAAAAGAAGGGATGTGAGAAAACATAAAATATCAATTATTGTTACTATTGGTACTCTCCTCTTTTACGTTATTTTTAAACATAGATGGAAGAAGATTATTTTATTCAAAAGAATAAAACTTGAAACTCTGCGTCACTCTCATAGCGCCTAATTACCGCTATCTGGAGTAAATATATACTATATAATAAATAAAAGGATTCGACAAGCGTTATAACATACCTTATCCTCGAGTATGGAATCAAAACTTATGAATTGTGTTGACTTTGAAAATTAAATAGATGGGAAATATAGTTTTAAAATCATTAATTAATTAAAACTGTACATGTATAAAAATAGTATTGCATTATCAAGTAGCTACCGACTACGGAGTATTAATATCTGATAGATGTGAAAAAGAAGTCATAAATACTCCAGAGAAAAAAAAATGATTTGAAGCCAAGAAATCAATATGCGAGACGTCTATAATTGACTTTGTCTACAATTATTTGCCATGGTTGACTTAAAAGTCACAACCCATAAACTCATTTTGTAGGATCACTTAATTGTTTTTGCAACAAATGGTTTATAATCTAACCATATTCTTCTGATTTTTCATTTGAAATCATCTTATATATAAATAGGGTTAGGTTAAACTAAATAAATCTCTTAAACTAAAAATTTTAATAAGGAATTTGAGTCATTATATCAGTAATCAATGGATATGATTAAATAAAGTTGTTGTAAGGTATTTTATTAATTACTGCTTTTGTTGACTTTTTATTAAGTTTTCTACCTTCTTTAAAAGTTCATTACTTTTACATACGAAATATTTTATGAAAAAAATATATCATAAAAACGATCATTTTTTATCTTCTAAATTAGTATATTATTGCTATAGAAAAAAATTTGTTTTTTAATTCAGATAGTATTTTATACATGTCATTGTACCTTTTGTATTTCTGCTTAATTTTGTATTTTCCTGAATATTTTAAGACACAATGATGTCAAACAAAGATGATACAATGTCGAGTATAAATAACACAATAATTTTTAAAAGGCACAATTGCCTGTTATAAAGACAAAAGGACGAGTATGAACAATTTCCTAAAAGTCATTATGTGTTTTGTATAGATTATTGTGTTTTTTTGTACAAGTAATTATATTTTTTGTGTTTCTGTTCAATGTTGTGTTTTTCTTAACAATTAAAGACACAGTTATGTTACAAAATACATAATGTTAAGCAATGATAACACAATGACGAGTATGAATAAAACAATTATCTTTAAAGAAGACATAATTACATGTCAGAAAAACACAGAAGAATAATTATACACAAACGTTTAAGAAAGACACAATAACGATAATTAGACATAGTGAGCTGAAAAAAAAATATTTTTATACCAACATTATACTTATTTTAAAGATAAAAATATTCGTTTTTATGATATTTTTTATAATAATCTCGTATGTAAAAGTTATGAACATTTAAAAAATGTGAAGGGAAATTGATTATAACTAAATTACCTTTTAACAACATTTTCTTTTAGAATTTTAAATTTTCCATCTTTTACATTTTATAACAATTTAGTTTTTAACCATAATTTATTATAATAGATATATAATTCCAAATATACAAGATATCATTGTTTTTAACCATAATTGTTTTACATTTAACGAGCAACTCAAGACGAGCCTAATAAACACGTTAGCAACCAAAGGTCTTCAAATGGGAGTCGATGGGGTGAAGAAGGGAGAGTTCATTCATACATATACTAATTTTTATAAGTATAAAGGTTAATTTAATCATTTAAAATATGTTTGACATATTTGTTAATATCGGTTGTTTGGTAGGGTCTGAATTGGTTTAAGTCTAAATCGGTCAGATTCAAATCGTTTATTTCAAATATATGAATGAAAAAAAATGTCTGAATGGTCATATGAATAGTTCAAATCTGATGATATGTCTGAATGGACCTGAATGAAAGAGGTTGGCTCCTCTACCTCTCCAATCCTCTCTGACGATATCATCTCCTATCCGATGACATCTCTCCTCTGCATAATCGTTTAAATATTCAACCAAACAGTCTTAATTGGTTCAACATTTACTGGTTCAAAGCTTCTTAATCATTCAAATTAGGGGTGTCCTTCGGGTGGGCTCCTCGGGTTTCGGGTTGCTCGGGTCGGGTTATTCAGGTTTTTGTAATATGAAATTGGAACTGAGAACCGAACAATTTAACTTTGGTTTAATTGGTTCTCGGGTTTAATCGGCCTGGGTTAAACGGTTCTCGGGTAATACTTGAAAAACTAATATTCTATTTTTTAAACAAATAAAATTAAAACATATTTAACCAAAACATACATTTCTTAAAAATTTCAAATGTTTAACCATAACATAATTAAAACGTGTTTAACCAAAACATACATTTCTTCAACAATCAAAACATATTGAGGCTTTTAAATCAAAGAATGTTACCGCCCCTTAGTTACCTAGTTCGGGTTTAACCGAACAAACCTCGTGGGTAGGGCTGTAAACGAACTGAACGAACACGAACGAGCCCTTGTTCTTGTTCGTTCGTTTAACTTTAAACTTGTTCACGAACGGTTCACGAACGCTTACCGAACGAAAATTCTCGTTCGTGTTCGTTCATTAAGAATTTAGCTTGTTCACGAACGGTTCACGAACGCTAACGAACACATGTTATTTAAACAATAAAAATCAACATTTTAATCTCTAGCAATGAAGATAATCATTTATAAATATATAAATTAAGATATTATAGTATTAAACTAAAAATAATTTTAAGTATTATGGAATGAAACTAAAAATTAAAAATAAACACATTTAATGAATAAATAAAATAAATGATCTTAACCGAAAATAAACGAACGTAAACGAACATGTTACCGAACGTTCACGAACACAAATGAACGAACACGGCCTCTGTTCATGTTCGTTCATTTAACTAAACGAACGGAATTTCTTGTTCGTGTTCGTTCGTTTATTAAACAAACGAACATAAACGAACTTCCCGCTGAACTGTTCACGAACTGTTCGCTGAACGTTCGGTTCGTTTACAGCCATACTCGTGGGTACCCAAGGACCGAACCATTCTAAGTTTTCGGGTTTGGGTAATAGTTTTTTTCAGGTTGGGTATTTTCGGGTTCGGGTAGGTGTTTTCGGGTAGGTTCTTCGGGTTCGGGTAAAAGATATACCCCTAATTCAAATATCTTACTTATTCAACATTTAATAATTCAGATGATACCGAACAACCTCTTAGGAGAATTATCAAATTTGTAAATAGGAGACCAAAACGTTGATTTCAAGAAAAACAAAGGTAGTATTAAAAAACCACACAATAATATAAACATGTTCACATGGAACATGTTTGATTTATTTTTCTTTAATCCTAATTTTTGTTGACCAGTATGACCTTACGATAAAGCCTAATAAAAGTTTATATAAAAATAAGTTCTTCTTTTGAGTGAACCAATTAACTCCTACTAGTCAAAATCAAACTTTTGTGTGGTCCGACTTCAGCGTCAGGACTCAGTATACGACTCTGTGTTTTAAAATTTTGGCCAATAGTTTCTATGAATTTCCACTTAATTTGAGTGTAGCACACGGAATAATCAATTTTGGTATGCTGACAGTTTCCCTAGTGTTTATTGACTCTGATCGGGCTTTTAGAAGTCGTTAGCGTCATTTACAATCAAGAGCCAATTGTAAACTAATTAATATTAGTTTATTCAAAAGTTGTCTATATTAAACCAATCAAACTCAAACAAAAATTAAAGATTTTTTTTATTTAGGCTTAAGAGTTTAAACGATCAAATTACTTATAAAAATATAATCATATTCATATAATGTAAGTTAATACATATAATAAGCTCCTTTTTAATCATATGGAAACATAACAAGAAGCATTAAGCACCTATTAATTTGTAGATCGAATATAATAATTAGTTGTAGCTTTATGTTGAATTAAAGGTTTATAATGATGGGCATCAAGTGAAAGCATGTGTGGGGTTTATCCATGGGAACATAAGACCAACATCCATCATCATTGCCATATCTCTGTCTACATCAAAATATCTCCAAATCCACCATCTTTAAAGTAAAGATTAAAATCTTGCATTATTATTGAATATAAAGGTGTTAGACTAAATAATTAAATGTGGCCCTTATGATTATTTAATTAAATAGATCAATTACCTAAATACCCCTAAGAGATAGATAATTATTTGATGGACGTAATTATCCTTATTTATCCTAATTAGGGTTTCCCTTTGGGTGTATATATAAAGAGACTTAAGGCTCCTAATCAAGGTAGCTCATCATTAACATCATAACACACAATTTCTCCTCACCCTAAGAGAAATTCGTGATCCCTAACCGAGCCCTCTCTCTCATCTAACTCCATCCTCACCGTACACCCTAAACGGGAACCCGATCGGATCGTCATCACTGGAATCATGTCTGGAATCAACAACGCGTTCACTGGATTCACAGGTTTCATCTAATCTCTATTTCATTGTTGTTTTTCATGTTCATGTTTAAATCTAAACCAAAGGAATCGATCCAACATGTGGTATCAGAGAGATATGTTGTTTAATCGATTCCTAATCGCGAAATTGATTCAAAATCAAAAAACATTTCGAAAAACGAGTACGAATACTGGTCGTTTTTTTCAGAAAAACCTTAAAACTGGTTCGTTTTTCGTAAAAACGTGAATCTGGTTCGTTTTTCGTAAAAACGTGAATCTGGTGCGTTTTTCGTAAACCTAAAAATTTTCGGACTTAATCGTATTCGAAATTAATGTACACGTTTTTATGAGTACTCGAAATTTTGGTGTACTCGAAATTCTAAGTACTCGAAATTTTGAGTATTCGAAATTTAACTTACTCGAAATTATTTTTAATCTTAGTGTACTCGAAATTTTGGAGTTCACGAAATTTTAGTGTACTCGAAATTTTAAGTTCACGAAATTTTTTAAGAGTACTCGAAATTCTGAAGTTCACGAAATAATGTACTCGAAAAACCGTACTCGAAAATCTAATAGTACTCGAAATCTAAGTGTACTCGAAAATCTGAAAGTACTCGAAATTTCGAGTACATAACCATTTTTGAGTACAATAACCATTTTCGAGTACATAACTATTTTCGAATACATAACTATTTTCGAGAACATTACTAACTTTGTAAACTGTAAATTTCGTGTACGAACACTTAACCTTAAAACCTTAAACTAAATAGTTTTGTTAAAACCTTAAACTATTATGTTTTACAAAACCTTAAAATTCAAAATCAGCTTTAACTCAATAACAAGTGTTTCACTTCTGCCCAAAGGTGATGTGTTACATCTTATTATTTGAGTCTTATTAAGCATTGTCACGTAACAAGTGAATATTCTTATTTAATGCTCATATAATTTTGCCTTAAAATATATATGTTACATTTCTGGCCAAAGCTGATGTGTTACATATATGTTTGCAAACTCAAATAATTTGATAATACTTTGCTTAAACTTTCAATAACAATTGAATGTCACTTCTGGCCAAAGCTGATGTGTTACATTCCCAAAGTTATTTAAGTATAAACTAAGCATTGTCACTTAGTGAGTATTATTAACCATTAAATATTCAAGTGACCCCTCTTGCCTTAAAGCATAAATGTTTCATTTTCTGGCCAAAGCTGGTGTGTTACATTTGTGTTTGCAAGCTTATATGTGCAAAGTGCTTAAGTGTGTCATTTTCTAGCCAAAGCTGATGTGATACATTCATGATGCGCATCATATTAAAATTGTTCCTAATGCTTAGATAGTTAGTGATTAACCAAAGTGAAAGCTAGTTATTTAAGTAGAACCTAACTTAGTCTATTATTTTCATGTTATGATAGACTTTATCACAGCTTCATTATTATAATGGTCCTTATTTCTGTCTGCCTTAGATCTAAGTTACCCATAAATCAATCTAAGTTCTTCTTTAACCTTATTAGTATCTCATTCTTTCTCATCTAAAATCCACTACAAACTCCCAATATGGGAATTGAAACGCTTACTCTTGCGAACCATTCTTCTTGGAAGCATTACCGATGCTAACTTTTGACAAACCGGGTTTTGAGTTTTCACTCAGAGATGCAGACCCTCCTTCCCTCACTGATAAAGCACTCTAAGGATAACATAGTGCATGAGAAAATGAAGAAGATTAGTCAAATGTCTCTAATACTCTTCAAAACACCATTAGTCAAATCATCGAGGGAGCCGTTCGAGATTCAATCAATGCTAAGAGCTTTCTGACTTATTTGGAGGAGCAATTCAAAGACTTAGAAACCTCATCCATGTTGTGGCATTAACTTCTATGCCACATTTCACGTGATCACTTTTCGCAAATTGTGAAGGATGACGTTTTACCTCTCTCGTTTTCACCTATTTTGGAACACATGTTAAATGCCTCAAAGGTAAAAAGACAATAGCAACTAAGAAAGTTGTCACTAAGGGTTATAATTTATTAAACTCATAAGTGACACTTACACCATTGCTATAATAATTGGACATACTTCATTTATCAGTTTACTGATGATTATTCTCGTTCCATGTACTTGTATCTCATCAAGGATAAATCTGAATCACTTACAATTTTAAAGATTCTAACTAAAGTTGAAAACAACTTGATCTTTAACTAAATTTTGTGAGATCAGATAGAGGAGGCAAATACTTTGGCAAACATACTGGTATGTTCAGGTTTTCCGTTGATTTTATAAACTTAGTAACACCCAAACCCTTATGAACATAGCACACAGTATTTTGCCAACTCAAACTCGCCCTAATTTCTCTGGATCAAGGAATTAAAGACAACCTTCTTTCTTAATCTGTTCCTAAAGTTATTATGAATTATGGACAAGAAGGAATCTAAGTCTAAGATAAACTTTATAATCTTTTCTTAAAAGAAGCTTGACATGAAACAGTAAGTTGTCATTTCAAAGGATTATAGATTTTATTATTCTTCCTATGTCACTCATATTGTAGAAACCAAACATGATGATTTCCTTGAGAATTCTAAGGTCAGTGGGAGCAGTGAAAATCCTAATTTTGATTTGCAAGAAGTACAAGAAGCGGGGGGAGACACTCGTCGACTAATTCACCTCCGATTATTCTTCTTGTACACCATGCTACTCCGAACGTCACTGCACCAACTCCGACACACTCAGAACTTTAAACGACTCCGATTATCCAAGAATGAAGGCACATTAAACGACTAACATCAATACAATACCAACACTGCTAAACCCACTAATCTATTCAGGAGGTCATCTAGGCCTAAAACGCCTACTAACTATGATGCTTATGTAACCTACCTGACTAAAACTGAAATGGATGCCAGAAGGTTTACAGATCCTATCTCTTGTCATGAAATCATTAATAATGTTCAATCTTCTGATTGTTTTAAACGGTTTCACTTAAAAGAGAGAACCAACTTTCACGAGACCTTCTCATTTTGTCTCTCAAAAGAAATTCCTTAAGGATCATGATGGCCCTCGTAGCTCATTATAATTTAGAGCTACATTAGATGGACATCAAAATCTCTTTCATTAATGGCAACTTGTAAAAAGACATGTTCATAAAACAACCGAAAGGTTCTAAGCCCAATGGTCATGAACATTTAGTTGGCCAGCTAAAGAAATCCATATACGGGTTAAAGCAAGTCTTACATCACTGGTATCTAAAGTTTTGATTAAGTCATAAAGAGACATAGTTTCCTAAAGAATCTACTGGATCAATGCACCTACCTTAAAATGAGTGGGAGCCTTAAGATGAGTGGGAGCAACTTTACTTTACTTGTCCTTCATGAAGATGACATTCTTTTGACAAGTAATAGCATTAGAAATGTTGCATGAGTCGAAGCGCTTACTTTCGCATTATTTCGACACTAGGGAACTCGGAGTAGCCTCTTACTTTATTGGCATAAAAGTACACCGAGATAAATTAAGGATATCATGGACTTATCTCAAAGGGCCTACCTTAACCATGTCCTCAACCCATTATAACATGCATCAAGCTCTCTCTAACTCTAAAGGTTAAAAATAAACAAATGAGAATGATACCTGATGCATTATTAGTCATGAGCCTTCTGTATGCTCAAGTCTGTACATGTCCAGATATCGCTTATACTATTGAAACACTAGGCCCTTATCAAACTAATTCTGGCCTAGATTGCTGAAAAGCAACTAAAAAGGGATTTCGTTATCCTCAAGGGACGAAAGACTATAAACTGACTTATAGAAGAAGTGATAGTTTAGAAGTGTGTTTTTATATTCTTCTCATCCTAACTTTGCTAAAATACAAAGATGATAAGAAATACACTTCAGGGTAGATCCTTATGTTAGCAGGCAGACTTACCTCATAAAAGAGTCATAATCAGCAGTTTACAACAACCTAAATGGCCATAGAATGTTGCTAAGAAACCTTATCGCTGGACTCAAATAGTTAACTCAAACTTAGACCGTTTGAAGCTTTACTGTGATAACTTAATTGCCCTTATTTTATCGAACAGTAACAGTTCGATTGGCACTAAATTGTATCTCAATACAAAGTTCATTGAGGAAACTAACCTTTGTATAGAGCATATATATTATGCTTTTGGATCCAATAATTAAAGGTCTCTCACCTAAGTATTCGAAAAACTTGTTTCGAAAGTGAGCTTATCTAAAGACCTTATAGCATAATTAAAATTTCCTCACTTATTTGATTTGTTTGTCTCTAAATATATGTTTACGCATGCCTAATGACATATAGACACTAACAACACAAATCATTCGTTAAAGGGCTTACTTGTTAATTGATCCTAACTTAAGTTTTAAATTTGTATTGTAGTATGATTAATGGGGGTCTTGAATTGAATAATTGATTCAATGACTGTATTTCTCTGCTATGATTACAATTTAGAACTAAAATGAGTATTATCAATCTGCAGACTTATTTAATGCTCATAATAAATAATCACTTGGCCAAGTGGGAGAATGTTAAACTAAATAATTAAATGTGGCCCTTATGATTATTTAATTAAATAGATCAATTACCTAAATACCCCTAAAAGATAGATAATTATTTGATGGACGTAATTATCCTTATTTATCCTAATTAGGGTTTCCCCTTGGGTGTATATATAAAGAGACTTAAGGCTCCTAATCAAGGTAACTCATCATTAACATCATAACACACAATTTCTCCTCACCCTAAGAGAAATTCGTGATCCCTAACCGAGCCCTCTCTCTCATCTAACTCCATCCTCACCGTACACCCTAAACGAGAACCCGATCGGATCGTCATCACTGGAATCATGTCTGGAATCAACAACGCGTTCACTGGATTCACAGATTTCATCTAATCTATATTTCATTATTGTTTTTCATGTTCATGTTTAAATCTAAACCAAAGGAATCGATCCAACAAAAGGTTGTTTACAAAACCGGAGTGTTTGATTTATTCAAAAAATTAAAAAAGTTTCTTAGAAAACAAGCTAAGCTCACGATTTAGTGATCATTAACTTGGTTCAAGTCCTGACAGGGGTTTCAACTTGTGACCGATCTCGGTCATGGGTTTGATTCCTACCAAGAGTGATTTAAAGGACATTTAGGTGAGGTAAAGAATCTTAAGCTTAACTTCGGGTTCTAGACCGATGGCTGGCAAGGGTTTACCCATTTCAGGGGGTTCCCGCGCATCTACCATGGCCGCATCTTACCTCTACCCGATAGGCTCTTTTAAAACAACATAGGTAGTATGTAGAATCGTTGTCGTACAAAATAAATAAACTTGGTACGGCTCATTAACATGCTATGTGATGTCATATATTATTATAAAATATGTTTTAAAAATTGTAAAACACACTCATAAATGGCATTTGTTTAGATAAGCGATAACTTAAGACACGTTATACAAAAACTCGCAGGATAGGACCTATAGGTTGGGGTCACTTAATTTCATCAAATCTCAACTTGGCAACAGAATTTTTAAAATGACTATTGAAATATAACTTAGATATGTTATAAAACTAAAATTAAAGCTAATGAAATGAAATGAGTATCGAAAGAATCATAAGTTTTGTTTTAAAATAGATACTGGGTTTTAAAATAATAGATACTAGGTTAGTATTCATTTTTTAAATCATTTATCAATCAATAAATAAACTTAATGCAATTTTATTTCGTAAGCAAAACATTATTTGCCGTTGTATTCTGTATTTATATCGTGCCTCCAAAAAACTTAAGCCAAACCTGACTCCATCGTTGTCACTTGGTTAAGTCATCTCTGATTAATTTAAAATGTCAATACCAATCATTTCTGCAAGTAATTGGTTAGAACCAGTTCAATACTATAACAAAAGATGAATTAGGAAAATGAAAATATAAAAACTAAAAATTAATAAATTAGTAGATCTTTCTATTGCTTAAGTAGAAAGGAAAATAATTACGAGTTTTGTTCAAGTAAATGGTATACATGGGTTTCGGTGGTTAGAAAATGCATCAATTAATACGTTATCCGTTTTGAACGGCTAATTTTTGGATCACTGACTGATCACTTAAGTATCATCGTGTCAACAACAAAACCACCCGATTATACATTTATATCCATCACCAAGTCACCAATTCCGTAGAAAACTCAATACTTTTGAGTTTAACTCCCTTTTAGGATTCTAATTCAGGGATACTTAGTTCCTGAGCTTTATCACTACTTAGTTCCTGAGCTTTATCACACCAATAAGATACCACAAGACTATGGCCTTGTTTGGTAGCCTCTGAATCTCATTCAGAGGCTACCTCTTAATCTCATTCAGAGCATGTGAATGGTTAAAAAATATTTTTTAAGACTGAATGGTTAAGAGGTTGATAATGGTTCATAACGTCTGAATGGTTAATAGGTAACCTAAGTCTGAATGGTTAAGAGGTTATGAACCATTTAGATGCAAACAAACAACCCCTATAATACCATTGTTACATTTAAAGTATATCTATGTACCATTAACAAAACCAATGACAAATGCTTTGGGTTTGTTTGGCATCTTAAGTCTAGGTTTATATCCACTTGTTTTCTTTTTATCTGTTCCCCTCAATTTCTTATACTTGAGGTTTACGTTTTTTGTTTTTATTTATTGATAAATTGATTTTTTATGGATGTATCCATTTGTCTCTTAAAAGAACTACAGGAATCCCCTCATGCGATGTATTTTGAATTCTGTGTAAGCACAAAAATATCAAACTCAATTACGCGGGTATCGGATCCAGAAAAGTATTTCAGTGGGTTTACTATTTTTAGGCGCTTCAATAAGATAAAATTGGACTTCAAATTTCCGGATCTATTTGACGGTTCGAGTCTTGTAAGGTTTATCACGTAATAATAGTGCGATATTTTAATTCGATCATTAAAAAGAAAACATTGTTATGAAAGAGTTCGGATGTACGAAGTGCCGCTTGTTTACAATTTTTGGCTCCAAACCAAGCGGGGGTAGAGGTGGGCAAAAAAACGGGACCCGGAACCGACAACCTGAACCGTTCATACCAGAACCGGTGGGAACAAACGGGTCTGGTTTTTCAGACAAATTAGAACCTGAATCGGGAAAACCGGAACTGGTTCCACCTATACTGGGCCAAAACCCGAACCGAACCAGCCAAAACCGGAACCGGAACCGGTCAAAAACCGGTTGGAACAGGTCGAAACCCGGAACCAGAACTGGGTATTGACTTTGTTGACCAGAACTAGAACCGGAACCGGAACCGGAACCGGTTTCAGAAAAAACCCGATTTGCGCACTCTAAGCGGGGGTAAAGGGGTTCGCGCCCCTTACTGGGTCCAAGGGGTAGAGCCCCTAGTGGTGGTACTACAACTGGATTTAACTTCACCCACAAATTTAACCACCAATAACTACTAATTTTCTTGACAAACTGATAGAAAAATTATTTTAATGATTCACACTTAAAAATTATTGATGAGTTCGTCTTACCATTTAAATATGTCGAAAAAAAGTTCTTACTAACTATTCAAAATGCAATAGGTTCCGTGAACCCATTTCTATATGGCTCCATCTGCCCATATTTAGGTAAAAAGTTGTACAGGCTCAAACATAAAACTACAAGCTATAAAATCATGTTGCCATGTAGAGGATTGTGTGATCATTGTTCAAACTGGTGCTACGATTCATTGGATTATGTTTAATCTACGCAGGTCATTGTTTAAACTGTTTTCTTTTAGTCATGCCGTTACGTCGCAATGCATGAGTTTTAATCATAATGTTTTGTCATAACACACGGGTAACTTAAATTCAAAATAAAATTACAATAAAAAGATTAAGGGGGAATAAAATTTGTAAACGGGTGTATACAATTGTATAGGAATCAAGGGTTAACATAATTTGGGATACTTTCTAAGTGTCCTGTTTAAATACAAAGCGTTTTTGCGTGCGAGGTGTACGAAGTTTGCATAATTTTATCACATAAATATTAATTGATTTTTCTCTATAAGATCATACAGACTTTAGGTTATCACGTACAATTTGTCATTATATTTCATACGTGTGTACGTAAAAACAATTAACAATTACACAATAAAATACCACGCAAAAATGAGTTTCTTTTTTATTCAAACTATCAACGAAAAAAAAGATATTTATTTAAAATAGTTTAATAAAAGTGAGAGTAGAATAATTTAAATCTATATATACAATCTATATTTATATCTATATGATATAATAATTAATGGTTTTGATATGTTAGTTGTCAATATTCTAGGCCACTTAAATATTTTTTCCCTCATTTCTCTCATAATAAATATTTCAATCCCATGTTTTTATTGAATTTTGATTTTTTTATCTTCTCTCTTCTATTTAATATTAATGAATTTTATTTAACTTAGTAAATAATGTGATTAAATTATGAATTAGGTCTTTAATTTTTTATAAAACGTATTTGAAAAAATATGTATTATGTTATTTTAAACAAATAATTATAAAATTCAAATATTTAACATGTATGAATGCTTAATACGTCTATGCAAAAAAATGTATAACTAATATTATTAATATAATCATGTAAATTTAAAAAGATGTAATAAAATTATTATAGTTATGTAAATTTATGAAGGCATAATTATAAAATCATATTATTTTTTATTCGCAAACTCGAGTATTATACGGGTCTATAACCTATAAAAATAATAAATTAATGTTTTAGTGCGACATGTGTCAGCATTTTATACCATCTAAAAATTAGTTTTTTTTCGCTTCTCTTATTTATTAATTATTTATGGGTCATCTTTTGTAAGATTTTGATTATTCTTCTTTCCCTTATATTAAATTATAATAATTTTATTAAATTTAACAAAAAAATACGATTACAACATAAGTAATATTATTTATCAATTTATTTATAAGAAGTTTTGGAAACATATGTAGTTTTTACCCAAAAGTTTTCAATGTGTGGATTAGATCCTTCCAAACAATTCTACGTTTTTTTTTGAACGGCGAATGTCTCAATTGTTTGAGCTCACTGTTTACAGACCATGTTACTAAGGTCTAGTTGCTTAGACCTTCCATGAGCCACCACAACTACCCAGGAGGAAACCTTATTAAGAAAACCCCCTGACCCCTTTCAGACTTCATACCCTTATTTCGCTCTGGAAGAATTTTGAACTAAGAACTCACATTTAGAAGAATAAACGGATTCATTGAGGCCACACTGCCTCATTTGTCCCAAACAAGTCTACGGGGCCGTTTGGTTGGATCTGAATCATTAAGATCTGAATGGTTAAGATGTCTGAATGGTTAACTGTTTGGTTGCACGTCTGAATGAAAAGAGAAAAAAAAAATCCTTTTTTCCCTTAAAAACCCTAGCCGAAGCAGCTGTGGTCGTCGAGGTTTCCCAACCCACCGCCCTTCGCATCCAGCCGTCGCCCGTCGCGTCCGGCCGTCGCCGTCGCCGTCGCATCCGCCCATCGCCGTCGCCACCTCCGTTGTGGTTTCCTAGCCCACCGCATCTCCTCCCCATCTCCTCCTCCATAGCTCATCTGCATCTCCTCGCAAGCCCGCATCTCGTCATCACCATCGCAGTCACCTATCCTCGCAACACCACATCTCGTCATCACCACCATCGACGCCATCACCATCGCATCCACCTGCGGTCGTTGAGCCCTCACCGTCGCCCTCTCGCCCCTCGGATGTCAAACCTCACCATCGCGAACCCTAATTTTCGCCAAGCCCTCACCGTCGCCCTCTCGCCCCTCTGTTGGTCGTGGTTCCGTGGTGGAGTGGCAGCAGTCGGCGGTGGTGGTCGTGGAGCCGTCGGTGGGAGGAGCTGCGGTGGTCGCTGGTGGTAAAAAAGACATTCAGACGTTCCCATCCTTCCCCCATTCTCATTCAGACTCCATCTCATGTCTGAACCATTCAGACATTGGTTCAGACATTTCACCCCATTCAGACGTGCTTTTTCTGAATCAAACAAACGGTCTGAATCTGAATGGTTCAGATTCAGACCCATTCAGACCTATTCAGACCTAACCAAACAGCCCCTACGTATGAAAATTAAGATAACCATGGAGCACAATCCCTCAAATACCCCTCTCGGTAGGCTTTATTTACGGACTTGTATAAAAGGGATTGGCTCGTGATATACGTGGGACCAAGGGGCTTTGCTGTAAAAGTAACAAAAGTTTATTACAAATCACGCGTTTCCCAGATTTCTCGCAATCGACTTTCCATAAACCCAATGTTATTAAACCCGGACCGGACCGGCCGGTCGGACCGGTCGGACCGGGATTCGGTAAGCTAAGCGGGCCGGTTCTATGTCCAAAACCGTTTTTGTCATAACCGGCCGGTTGAACCGGCGACCGGTGGTCGGACCGGAAAACCGGTGGTCGGGCCGGTAGTTGGACCGGTTTTTTTTTTAATTTTTTTTAATTTTTTTTATTTTTATATATATATATTTATAAAATGTATATAAAATCATCCGGTTCTTAAATCCGGTTCGACCGGTCCGACCGGTCCGACCTCTGACCGGTAAGGAGACCGGTTCGACGTCCGGTCCGGTTATGAAAACATTGCATAAACCCTTCAACGTTATCCATTCACCGATAATTATTATCCTTTTCTCCTCCACGTCATAACTAATGACGCCATAAAATGCATATGAAATTAGATATTTTTAAATTAAAAGATTAGATATTATATTATAATACATACACTTAAATTTTTTGCACGGGATTTTTTTTTGTTTTTTTCTAAATATTCAATATCGTTCTTATACACGTGCGAGCGCGCGCACACATATATATATATATAAGGAACGGTGATTTGAAAACTCTTTTTTAGTATGAAAACCACGGTTAAAACCATATAAAAATAGGTTCTCTTTTTTAATTTTTTTACATGTATGTAAGTTTATTTGGCACATTTTTATAAAAAAATAAAAAAGCGTCGAGAGAAATTTAAAAAAAAATTGTAAAATCATATAAAACATATGTAATATCTAGGCGCAACGTTATATATGTTTTACATGGTTTACAAAACATTTAAAAAAACTCTCGCGCTATTTTATTTTATTTCAATAAAAATGTGTTAAATAATCTTACAGATGTATAAAAAATAAAAAAAAAAACATTTTTTACATGGTTTTCACACTAAGAGGAAGTGTTTCAATTTATATAAAATTATATTTTCATAGCATGAAAATTTTTAAATAATATTTAATATCAAATAGAAGTTAAAAAAAACAAGATATAAAAGACAGTAACACATATTTCTTTATTTAAGCATGCTGGGTTAAAGTCATCAGATCAATTCATCACACCGAGAAAAATTGGAGCTGCTTCCCATGTAAAAAATCGATTGCAGGTCCCTTGAAAAATATCATTAAAGTGTGTGATGACTTAAAAAAGTTAAATATTACCATCACTGATCTACTTCGTTGCAAGATTGGGAATGGTAGAAACTCATCATTCTGGTTAGATAACTGGACTGGTTTAGGATGCTTAAAATACACTCTCCCAACATTATTCAATCTTGAATCTTACAAGAATTGCAAGGTGGCTGATCGCATAATCGGAACTCAATAATTTGGCAATGGAAACATCAATCCCATCATCCACAGGTCCTTTTAGAAAAATTAATTGTGGAAGATTAAATAAAAAAAATCCACAGATTAGACGATGAATACTTTTGGGGCTGGGGAGCAGAAAATATTGAGCCTTTCTCGGATAAATCTATCAAAGAGTATTTAGATTCTCTCACCCTCAAATCAACTGAATTGAAGATTCTTTGGCTGAAATGGATCCCTTTAAAGGTTAATGCATTCGCTTGGAGAGCAGGCCTTGACAAAATCCCCTCAAAAGAAAATATTCAAAAATGTGGAATCTATCTAGACACTTCATGCACACTATGTGGTTACACTTTGGAGTCCACTGACCACACTCTCATCCGTTGCAAATTTGCAAGTGAAGTTTGGAATAAGGTGATGAACTAGTGTAAAATCCCTAGGGATCTTAACTTCACAATCAAAGACATCTTAACGATACACTATACATGGCCATACCAGGGGAAAATGAAAAATCTCATACATGGCATCTTACTTACATCTCTTTGGATAATATGGAAGTCAAGAAATGGAAAGATCTTTAAAAACAAAAATCTGGAAGCAAAAGGCATTCTTGGAGAGATTAAATTGTCTTCTTACTTGTGGATCACAAACAGGGGAAATTTACGAAACATTGATCGGGACTCATGGAGCAGTTTCAACTTTATGTTATAAAAAAATGTTCTCTCAAGTTCTATTTGTTTTGCATTGGTGCTTGGTGGCCTAGGGTCTAGGAAAAGGCCAGGTCTGGCATTTTCGTTTTAGGGTTGACTTCACCCAGTTCCTTTCTTCTCTTCAGGTTTGATAATCTTGGATTTTTATCCTTTGGATTTTCATCTTTTTTTTTAGCTTCCGGTTGAGTTTGTTAAGGTTCAGGTCTAGGAAAAGGTCTCTACCATCCGTCTTTGCCTTATTGGCTTCACCCAAATCTACCTCACTCTTTGCTCAATAGTTTTTGGGTTAATTTTGCGTTTAGTATGGTATGTTGTATTTTTTTAATTTACTATGTTTTACTCCTTCCTTAGCATCTTGCTAAGTAGGTTTCTCATATATTTATATATATTTTTGTTGGCTGTGCAAAAAAAAACATATTTATTTATTTAATATGAGAGAAAGCTTAGAATATATGTTGATCCACCCCTTTAAAGATGTCTCTCTATTTACTTATTTATCTATACTACTATATAATACATATAGGAAGGACACAATGGTCTTTTACCAAAAACTCTTAAAATTAAGAGTTTTACAACTCTTATAGTATCAAGTACAACAAACAAAGCTTTAAGAACCATAAACTAAATGATTTTCTTTTACCTTTTAGTTTGTCCCACATTGATACATTTAAAAAATAAAATGTCATATAATACCTATAAAAGAATACCTCTAAAATCAAATAAATTACTTCTTGACACTTTTGTCTTGTCATATTTAACATTTTAAATTATGAATTTTATTATGATAATTTTTTTAGTTAAAATAGTTGATTTGACATAAATTAGGTGGTTTAAGCTTTTTACGAACCAAAATCAGCAGCGTAATTGTTTTGTTTTCCGCAGCATCGCGCGGGCGTCTCACTAGTTAGTATATATATAGGTTGATATGACAATATAAATCCTGGCAGTTAATTTAAACAACACTTCTAACTTTCAGTTTCATAAGCAATAACACTTTTAATAACATAATCATAAAAAATCGTATTTCACTAGTAGGTTTTATTAATCCTGTTATAATTACCAATGAAACGGAAATTTATTATAAATCTTTGATAATTGTACCAAGAGAATTCCTCTAAATAAAATTTTTATTAGCATAAACTTTAAAAATCATATTTCAATGGTAGGTTTTATTAATCCGGTTTTAATTACGAATTAAATGGAAATTTATTATAGATCTTTGATAATTATTCCAAGAGAGCTCTTCTAAATAACCTGAATAAAGGTAGTAGCTTTGTCAAAGCTAGAGTTATTGTTCAAATTTAGAAACATTAGAGTAATTTGTTTTCAAAGCTAGTGTTATTGTTCTAATTTAGAAACACTAGACTAATTAATTTGTTGAGATGGCCCATGTGATTGCTAATATTTCACTATTGGTCTCTAGTTGTCATAAGTTAACCATATGATCATAAACTTTAAATATCCATAACACATACAATCCTTAGATGAAGGTAATTTGGTTAAACATGTTAAGCTAATTTGGTGACATAAAAATTATATGTTTTACAAATAGTTAAATGTTTGATATCATATGAGTAATTTATGAAATATAATACTAATAGATAAATAATAGCAAACCACATAATGATCCGGATAAATTGTTCATATTCATACGAAGTTAATTAGCTGTTTTTAAATAATAAAGATATAAGGAAAAATGTAAAAAAAGAATAACATTCAAATTTAAGTGTGAAGTCTTTAAAGTTGCAAGAAATAATTTAAATAAAGTCATAATATATACGACTCTAATAGATGTAACAAATAATGTCTTTTGGTCCCACATATATCTAAGCATAGTAGGAACGATAATTTTAGTCAAAACCCATATATTTTGACCCAAATTTTAGTCACAATGTTCAAATTCAGGATATTATTTATATTTATTAAAGGATAGGTATATACAGTTAACATGTTTCTATTATTAGTATGTGTGTTTGTGTTCAAACCCACCCATTTTGCAACTAGATCGATATTAGAGGTGGCAATTTTTACCCAAATCAAAGAAAATGGGTTGGTTTGGGTAAACAATTGTAGTATAATGGGTAACCTCATAATATTGAATGGGTTGAGATGGATAGCACTTAAACACAATACGGGTCAAGATGGGTAACCAAAAAACTATGTAAATGCAATGGATTCAAATATTTAAAAATGATTAATTACATATTTGATGAGAAAATCACTAAAAATTATCCAAATAGACTATTTGTTTACTTATAGTGTATCTTAAGTTAAACTAAGTTGATGGTTTTTTAAGAACAATCCATTTAGACCCAAATTGATTTTGTTTAAAACCCGTCCTGACCCGCACCCATCCTGACCCGTTACCCAACCCGCCCATTTTGCCAGGTATAATCGATATGTAATATTCGTAAGCGGAAAAGCATATGTAGAGATTTTGAACGTAGGTGGCGACTTCTTTAGATTGATTATATGACCTTCTCGGGTATGTATAATAAACGAATAAATATACCCAGTAAAATTTCACAAATCAATAAGATTTGAAGGTGAGATGAATACAAACTTAACTTTTAGAAATGGTAGAAAAAAGTTGTTTCTAAAAAGACCTCCGGCTTGAATATGTCACAAAGCTTTCATTTATAAAGATGATCACTGGTACGTATATTAGAATGATTCAACTAGAATTGGTTTTGTAGCTAGCTGTGTAACCATTGTATGCACGTGTACACAAGACGATGATGGTGGTGTGAATGATATCAATCATTTTTTTCATATTTATTATGATGATCATATAAAATAACTAAATATATAGTCAATAATTTAATATATAAAAATAAAAGAACTTGTAAATACACGTTTTCTCGTATCTATTTATGTATAAGATTAATATCTTGTATATTACACGGGTTAAATAAAAAATATGACAATAGTTATCAGTGAAAATTCATAAAATATAAGATATTTTTAATATAAAATGTGATTAAATTTGCGTATACTTAATATTTCCGTAATAAAATAATAATTTTATTTATTTAAACACTAATTTTTAAAGTCAGTTTCTTTAAACATGTCATTTCAAAAATTTATTTTTAAAATTATATATTTTATAATAATTTGGTTTTTAAAATAATGTGTTTATTAATATTAATATATTAATATATTTATTACATATTAAATAATCTTGTTATTTTAAAAATGTATAAAAAATATAATTAATACTATTTAATATTATGTAAACCCCACATAGTGGGAATATATAAGGTATGTTTGTTTTATTAATTTAATTTATATAATATGTATTTAATAGGTTAGAGCAACAAAAAATTAAAGTTGAGCTGCTTTAAGAACATGTAATGCATCATTAGAAACGTTGATTTATTACCATAGGTAGATGCATATCTCTAGTAGCTGAGTACAATGTTAGTTGTGTTTATAACCATATAATATTAAAATTGTGATCATCTTAGTTTAAGAACTATATAAATTTATAAAGATTCTCAACAGAGGTGTTCATTTTCTAATATCCGGTGTTTAGGATATCTGAATTTTGGATATCAGCAATTTCGGATTCGGATTTGAATATCCGAATAGATATTCGAAACAAAAAAATTAAAAATTTTAGAAAAGATACTCGGATTCATATACGAATTTTTTTGAACACTCCTAATTCTCAAGCATGTGTACCCTTTCTTACTATGAGGCTGTTAGGTCTGAATGGATAAGAGGCTATGAGTCAGTTAAGTGTTGAACTAATAATGATGTTTGGTTAGACCTTTGAAAGAATGTGTACAATGACTTATTTTGCTCCTCTAGATTATTTTATACCAAATGAAAAACATATATTTGATCAGAATTTCAAATAACAACACTGAATGATAAATAATTAAAACTAAAAAAATGCAAACATAATAAACATTTCATTTTACACATGATAAATAATCAAAATCCATGAAAACATAACAAAATCCAAATATAAAATAAAACTTTGCGTACAAATTTAATTAAAGTTATTCAAAACTAGTTGAGTAGAAACCTATTTACACAAACTATTTATACATACTCAACTTGTTGAGAACCCCATTCTACTACCTGACCGAGCAAAGGGTAACCGATTACGTAGGTGATTGTGTTGGATATAAGGATAGGCTCAAAAGATTCGCCGAACAAGGTGAGATAGTTTGCAGAGGGTAGCTGCAGCTGGTTCAACGGAGGTGTCAATGGTTCGCCGAAGAAGGTGATGAAGTAGGGTTTTTTCGATGAGTCGATGGGGCAAAGGGAAAAGGAGTCAGTATACGCCTATACGGCAGGTGGAAAAGAAATGAGGAAAGGGTTCAGTGTTATTTTTCATTCAGACTTTTTTAACTTAACCAATCAAAGGCATTTTAAATGATTAAAAGATATTTTTTTAATTGATAAAACAACTTAAACTCTTATTGATTCAAATGTAGCCTCTTAATAAAATAATAATCACATTCAAATCCTAGTAAACAGTCTACATCATATCACCGTAAACATATATCATATTTGTGTGTTATATATACATCTATAATTAAAATTGATGTTTTTATTTATTTTCATCCTCAATATGCAATTATGCATGACCAACATGATCAAAATAAAATAACATATTTTGGTTTCATTAGGTTGATACGCATGCATGTACGATCTTGGTTCTTGTAAGTTGTAAATGTGGAAAACTCAAATGTTGACTTCCAGTGGCTCAACCATTAAGTCAATGCATTCACATATCTAACCAACTCTCTAGGTTGCTAATTGCTTACGTCGTTTTGCTTTCCCAACTTTTACGATCTTATCTTCTCCCATCCAAAATTCAAGCGTAACTTCATTAAGCAATTAAAGGTCATCCATTTCAACTAACCTTTTTAAGTTAATCTTTTTAATAAAAAGATAATTAAATTATTCATGACATTATAAAAAGATAATAAATCTTTTGCCATTCGAAAGGTACTTAGAGATAGAGTTGCTTTTGTAAATGCTCAAAATTCATATACCTATTGAATGATTAAAATTAAATAAAAGAAAATTTCTTCACTTTGTATTACATATATATATATATATTTAATGGTAAACGCCACCATTAGGTGCCCCTCAGATACCGGTCTCACGGCCAACATAAGAGAGGTAATCCCGTGACAAAAGGAAAATTGGGTGGTATTGGATATATATATATAAGAAAAATATCAAATAAGGAGAGTTTTTTTGCCTAAGAAAATTGATAGCTAATAATAATTTGACACGTGTAATTATAATTTAAATAAAATGTCTTATTTTTTTGTACTAATTTTTTTTGTATTAGATTTTTTCCATATTTTTTGTACGTGATTTTTGTGCTGTATTTTTGTGTTTTTTGAACTGTATTTTTGTTTTTTTTTTGTACTATTTTTCTATTTTCTTTTTACTAGATTTTTTTTGCATTGCATTTTTTTGTACTAATTTTTTTATTTTGTGTACTCGATTTGTTTCTTTTGACTGGATTTTGTTTTCTTGTACTGGATTTTGTTTTTTGTACTATATTTTTGTTTTTATGATGCCACATGTCAAACTTTTATTGATTATTACTGTTTTTAGACAAAAAAATCTTTTCTTATTGGGTCGAACCCTTTATATATATATAGGAATTAATATAATGAAACCCTCATTTTAATGTGAAAACCATGCAAAAAATATGTAAAAACGTACTTTTTTGAAAAGTTTTTTAACAAGTTTGTAACATTATTTGGCGCATTTTTATAAAAAAATTTTTAAAATAAACCGAGTGGATTTTTTTAAAACTGAAACCGACAAAAAAAAAACCAAAAACTGAATACCGAAAAACTAAAAACCGAATGATTCCTAATAACGAAAAACCGAATATGTTGGTTTCAGGAATATGTTGGTTTCAGTTTTGGTTTAGCAAAAAATGAACAGAGCACACCCCTGACATGTATCAAACAATAACACATATATATTATATAAGTTGGATGCTTATATCAACGACTTAGGGGTTGTTTAATAACATATGAACCATTAACTGCTGAATAATTAAGGTGTCTGAATGGCTAAGTGTGTCTGAACCATTAAGCGCTGAGCCTATTAAAACTGATTGGTTGAACATCTTAACCACTCGCCTAAAAAACATTAAATCTAATTTACACAAAACTTGGTCTAAAGTGACTAGAAATTAAGAGAGTACCAGAACCTAGTTTACACAAAAACATGAAACCTAATTTGGAAATCCCACACAAACATGAATTTGCGTATAATATTTTTAGTTTCAGACTTTAAGTACACCCAATACATTCAGTAACGATCTTCAAATTTTGTGATGCATCAAAATAATCCACTTATTCAACAAAAATTTAGTCAATTAATCACATTAAAACATAAAATTAGCTCGTCACTGTAGCAGATATAGAGGCAAATACATATCATATGATTAATAAGTGAAATTATTCAAATCTTGATTCAATTTTATTACCAACAATATAAGAAAAAACTTATCTAAAAAAGTATCTTCAGGTTGAAAGAAACCGATTCAATTCTTTAGGGGATTCAACAAAATTCGAAGGAATCAGCTTCACAAGGTTCTCCACAGCAGGGGTGGTGTTGTTATTATCATTTTCATTTGGAATCATATTGTCTGATTTGTGAAAAAAGAAGTCTAAATCCAATCCCTAGGAGCAAAATCGAAATCCCTAACTTAAAAACGAAGTGATTTTGCTTATAAAAAGTTGACCTCTACAAAGTTTGCTTCATGTTCTTCACCTTCACTCACGACGCTGTGACGAAGGGTTCCGGTGTGTAACAACCGGTTTTTAATAATGAATGTATTGTAAATAATCGTAAATTGAACGATTGTGGTTGTTGTGATTTGAAAATATGTGAGAATTACGTCATCAATGGCAATAGCACATGTGATCGTTCTAGAAATCCATGTTGATTTGATGTTTGTAATTTTTACAAATTGATAGTATGCGAAAAATGATGAACGTTGGCGAAAACCGTGCGCGAAATGGAGTTACGGATTGTCCGGAATCGCGAAAACAAGAAAAGATCAAAATTGCCGAAAGCTGATGTGGGGCGGTACGCCCCGGGCCAAACTTCGGGCTGGGGCGATGCGCCCGGCGGCCTATGTCGGAAAAAATTGTTTAAATGGATCATATTTGCATCAGAACGCATTTGTTTCATATTTTTGATCATTTTCACTCCCAAAACGCACCCACACACATTTTTAGCATTAAATCTTCATTTTGAAGCCTTCCAAACATCTGGATCGCACCCAGGAACGTTTCTGCAAGTTTAGATCGCTATTCTACCCGCAGAAATCCGTCAGATTAGGTAACGGTCCGTTTTATCCTACTAGTTTAATATTGTGTGAATTAAATTTAGTTTTGAATGTAATACTATGATTATAGGTATTGATTATTGCCTAGTTGATAACTAGGGATTGTTAGAAACGAAGAACTTGATATTTTGATGGTGAAATCTTCGTTTTGAAGCCGGGATATGTCCGGTTGTTATGAAACCCATATAATGGTATGATATCTAGTAGGATGGGTAGATTATGATTTTAAATGAAATATGGATTATGATCCATGGATTAAATATTGATATGGGATGAATTGATGTTAAACTTATTAACAGTTATGATCATAAATGAATTTTTGAATAATAGAAATGATTAAAGATCGTAACTAATATAATGAACATCAATTATTTGATAAAATGTCTGGGGAGGGATGAAATATGATTAATTGTGATAATTGACTAAAACTTGCTAAAGACAGTAAGATAAAGTCAATTATGTGATAAATTGACTTTGAAGAAGTCAAACCAGTCAAGTGCGTTGAACTTGATTGTATGTGTTATATGTATTGAATATAGTTGTATATGTGTGAATATGCAACTAGGTATTGGTGGTGAAAATCAAGGGATAGGCCACAAAAGTGGAAAAGAGGTTGTAGGAAGTGAACAACCGCTTGAACCAGATAAGTTACCCAACTTACTGTAACATTACATATAAGTAGTAGAAAGATTCTACTTACGTGCTTGAAATATGTGAATGATGTTAAATATGTGATTGAAACTATGGAATGATAAATCCTTTAGTTTGTGTTTGTTAAGTTTCAATGGGAAACGTATATGCAATATATTTGCATTATAATAACCGGATGAACCGGTGATTAATTAATATGATTTTGGTGTTTATATAATGATTGTGCATAACTTGATTAATGAAACTAATGCAATTAAGAGACCTATGAGAAGGCGTTATTAGTTTCAAAACGAATGTTATGCTTGTGTGGTATGCATAGTACAAATGCATTAAAATTTAACCGGATGAGCAGGTGAAATTGATTTAATTGAACCACAAATGTGTGACTAACCGGTTAATCCGGAGCTAAATTGTTGAACCACAAATGTGTGGCTAACCGGTTAATACGGGAATTGAATTATTTATGACTCCACAATGGTGGATAGCTAGAGGTGCTAGCAATTGTCTAGATGGAAGTACCGGTGGGTGAACATCTTAGATTTAATATTTATGACTCCACAATGGTGGATAGCCAGAGATGCTGGCAATTGTCTTAGATGGAAGTACCGGTGGGTGAACATCTTAAGACTTGAATTATTTATGACTCCACAATGGTGGATAGTCGGAGGTGCTGGCAATTGTCTTAGATGGAAGTACCGGTGGGTGAACACCTTAAGACTTGAAATATTTATGATACTACAAATGTGTGGATAGTCAGAGGTGCTGATAGATAACTATGGTGGAAGTACAGGAATGCGAACACTATAGTGTAATTTTGATTAAACTATTGTGAGCAATAGTTGATGTTTGGTAATATGATATTATTACATTGTGAGAGTCAACTCGAATAGAAATGACTCAGTTTGAATATTGATTGTGAAAAATGTATTTTTACATTTTGTTGTGATACCACAAATGTGTGGATAACCGGTTGATCCGGAAACTAAATTATTGAAACCACATGTATGTGGATAATTGGTTGAGCCAATATATATATATATATATATATATATATATATATATATATATGTGGGTGTGTGGTATTTAATTTAGCCAGAGGTGCTGGTGATAGAGTTGGATTAGATAATAAAATCATATTTGTGAAAATGTCCCATTAAGGGAAATAAATGCACAATGTGTGGTGTGTGCAAGTTGATGTTGGAATATGATATATTATTATCTAGACATGATAAACATCCATATGATATGTATGGGGATGTGTTTAAATAAGTTTTGGGAACTTTGGGAGGGGTTACTTACTTAGTTCATATGAACTAATTGTGACCTTATATGTGATGTTACAGGTCAAAGATAGATATGCATTGGGCGATCAGATCGGGCATGTTGTGAAGCAGAACCAAACGTTATGTAAAATCCTTGGTGGTATTAAACTTAAACACACTAGTTTTATTAAGCATAAATGTAAATGTTATGAAATTAAGTGTGTTTAACTTATGAAATGTTAATTTCACGCTTCCGAACATAATTTACGAAAAAGTTTAATCTGAGACCTAAAATGGGACACGTGTAATCGTGTGAAAAGTTTGGGTGTTAAACGGTGGCAACGAGAACTGTTGGGTGAGCGACAAGAGCAATGGGAGGCGACGGGAGCGGTGGTGACATGAGCAATGGGAGGCGACGGGAGCAATGGAAGACGACTGGAGCAATGGGAGACGACCCCTCTCTGTTTTTTTCTCTATTTAGACATATTCAGACATGATGTGATATCTGAATGATTCAGACCTCTATTCAGATGTTGTCTCCCATTCAGACATGCTTTTTCTATTGAAACAAACAGTCTGACATATGAACCATTCAGATTCAGACCTATTCAGATATATTCAGACCTAAACAAACAACCCTTTAGGTTAACATAAGTTTAGCATATGATATAATCTATTCATTGTAAATTTCACATGTTTGTTAACATATGCTTTTTATTTAATCCTTGGTAACTGATTATTCCTATTTGTATGTCGCTTAATATTAAGCAAGTTTCTCAATTTTTTCAATTGAGTTATCAAATGTTGTTTTTTTTTTTTTTGCATCTTTAAAGTCACTCAACTTTCTTAAGTGTTCCCAATGTTGTATAATTTTGTTATAAATATTTAATTTTTTTAAAATTAATAGTGGAAAATGAAACATATATGATGCATATCCTGATAGTGATCAATATTATCGTCCGTTATCTGCCACCTTAAATAGTTTGAGGTTGCATGAAACATGTTTATTTTTCTGTTCGGTACTCTTTCTTTGCATTAAATTTGTTATGTAAAAACCGAACAAAAATGATTTGAGCCAAGCCGGGCTTGGCTAAAAACAAACTGAGTCCGAGCCTAAATTTCAAACGCGGTTTACAATTCGAGCTGAATCCAAGCTAGCCTCTAGCTTGGTAAACATCTCTAGAGTAAAGTGCGATCTTAATTGTGTTTTTTGAAAATAAATAATAATAGATATAGTTTTAATTTTTAAATAAGAATCTTTTCTATAATTCTACTAAAAAACTGGAAAAGAAAAACAATTTTAAAATTAAAAGTTGACTAAAAAGATATAGATTAAAAGAGGAGACTTCTAATACGGATGGTATTATTGCTCATGAATTACAATTTGTTTTTTTTATATTTCAATTTCTCTGCCAGTTGGAAATTGCAAGTATTAGATCTAATCTAATACACCTCCGTCTATAAATACCTATTTGCTATTGGCAAACAATCTTCTCTTTATCAAACCTTTTTATACTATACCTTCGCTTATTCACCACTTTCTTCATATCATCGTCATCGTTTCAAGATAAGACAGTTGACATTATGGCCGGCGGTGGCATTCCGATGGCTCCCGGCGGTGACAAAGCTTACCCCGGGAACCTCACTCTTTACGTCACATTTACTTGCGTTGTTGCAGCCATGGGTGGTCTTATATTCGGTTACGATATCGGAATCTCCGGTAATGATTTACCTTTACTTCTTGGTTTAATTAACAATAGTACTATTATCAGATCACCGGAATTTGTTAATTTTTTTTTATCCAAACGCTGATCGAGATTTTTAATAAACCGTAGAAAAAAAGAACTTGATAATGATTTACCTTACTTATTGGTTTAATTAACAATAGTACTATTATCAGATCACCGGAATTTGTTAATTTTTTTTATACAAACGCTGATCGATATTTTTAATAAACCGTAGAAAAAAAGAAATTTATAATGATTCAGGGGTTTTAAGATCGTATATGATTCTTGTGTTTTGAACGAATAATCAAGGATCCTTGTTTTTTATTTATGAATAGGTGGAGTGACGGCGATGGATCCGTTTCTGAAAAAGTTTTTCCCGTCGGTGTACCGGAAACAGGCGGCGGATACATCGACGAACCAGTACTGCAAGTTCGATAGTGGGACGTTGACTATGTTCACGTCGTCTTTGTATCTTGCGGCGTTGCTGTCGTCGTTGGTAGCATCGACAGTGACCCGGACACTTGGACGGAAGCTATCCATGCTGTTCGGTGGCGCCCTGTTCTGCGCCGGTGCTTTGATCAACGGTTTCGCTCAGGCCGTTTGGATGCTCATCGTTGGTCGTATTCTTCTCGGGTTTGGTATCGGCTTTGCCAATCAGGTAATTACTAATTAATTCTTGTATTCTATTCTTTTTTTTTAATTAATTAATTATTTTATATATATTCTTCAATATTTTTCTTTTCCTGAAATCAAATCTAAAAATACAATCACAGTTTCTACTTTCTAGTATAATTTGAAACAGATCCTGCTTTATACATTTTTTCTCCCTATTATTGTCTTGAATATTCTGCCATTGTTCATTAATTAGTCATGACTACAGGTTTAAATAATTATTTGAAAAAAAACTATATGAGGTCATAATTTATCAAGGATATCCTCTTTGTTTTTAATTGTTTTACTCCTTGCTTTAAGTTGGATTTTAGTTGATACGTCGGAGATAATCAGTAATAGAAAATCTTATAATTTAAGAAATCTTGTGTTAATCTTATCCCATCCTCTAGGTTTTGAATTGTTTGCTACTTCTTTTAAGTTGTTACATTAGTAATATGTTCTTTTATTCATACTAAGACAAAAAAAAAAGGTCTCTTGATTTTATGTTTTAAGGGTCAGGTTTTATGAAAATTTATGGATGGGGTATAAATGTTTAGGGCATGCTTTGCAGGCAGGAAGTTTAGGGTGTCAAGGGTTGCTAGTTGCACTTCGAGTATTGAAAATAATGTAAGGCAATTTATATTATTTGATTAAATTAAATTAAAATTTTAAAGATGTACAAAAGTAGGTTGTTCCCCTACTTAAAAAAACTAGCAACTAGTCAATGCTATGATCAGCAATTAGCATAACCCTAGTTTCATATTATCTTTTAAAATCAGTTGCTTGGATTCAAATAAATTTAATAAAACCTTATTTTAAATATGTTTTAACCTTTAAAGTATTATTTACTTCTTCTGACACGAGTGTTATACTTTTTGACCAACCTCGCAACTTGCTTTTGTAAACAAATCCGTCCTTTGATTTCTTTTGTTTTGTTTTAAACTGTTTGAGTTTTTGATTTCAACTTGTTCTGAAAAACAATCAAAGTTCTAACGTTATTTTTTTTATTAATTAAAATAATAAAATAAAATATCTGTGAATTTTTCCTTTGCACATGCATGCTGTCACTTAATTTGTCTACAATATTCCCCCACCAAAACGTGTTTGTGATAGCAACCCCCACAACAGTGACTTCGACAATGACAAAGAAAATGATTTGTTGAATAAATCACCCTAAACATTATATATTCAAAACTACTAACATTTAATTGAAAAAATATTATATAACAAACACAAACGTACTCAATATATTCTTTATATTTCTTATATTTACTATTATTAATTATTTCAATTTTTAATATAATTGTTTTTTTACTCCAGTCCGTGCCACTCTACCTTTCGGAAATGGCACCGTACAAGTATCGAGGGTCACTTAACATCGGCTTTCAGTTGTCGATCACAATCGGTATCTTGGTGGCTAATGTACTGAACTACTTCTTTAACAAGCTCGATGGGAATTTGGGATGGAGGCTTAGTCTCGGGGGTGCGGTGGTGCCCGCATTGATTATAACAGTGGGGTCTTTGATCCTCCCTGAAACCCCAAACTCAATGATCGAGCGTGGTAAAACAGAAAAGGCAAGATCAAGACTTCGCAGAATCCGAGTTTGATGATATCGATGAGGAATTTAATGATTTGATTTATGCGAGTGAAGAGTCTAGAAAAATTGAACATCCGTGGAGGAACTTGCTGCAAAAGAAATACAGACCGCAACTAACCATGGCCATATTGATCCCCTTTTTCCAGCAATTGACTGGGATTAACGTGATCATGTTTTATGCACCGTTTTGTTCAAAACCATCGGTTTTTCACAGTGATGCGTCGCTTATGTCTGCCGTGATTACTGGCTCGGTGAACGTTTTGGCCACATGTGTTTCGATCTATGGTGTTGACAAGTGGGCCGAAGATTTCTTTTCCTCGAAGGAGGCACTCAAATGCTCATTTGTCAGGTCTGCACATAAGCTGTTTGACATGCTTTACATTTGCCCATTGTTATGTTTCTTGATTCTAATTTTTAAAATTATTTTGGAACAGGTTGCGGTTGCCATTTTCATAGGCATCAAATTTGGAATAAACGGACATGCTGATGATTTGCCCAAATGGTATGCCATAGTGGTCGTGCTTTTCATATGCATATACGTAGCTGGATTCGCGTGGTCTTGGGGTCCACTCGGGTGGCTCGTGCCTAGTGAGATCTTTCCTCTCGAAATCCGATCGGCCTCAAAGTATCAATGTCTCCGTGAACATGATCTTCACGTTCATAATTGCACAACTGTTCTTAACCATGCTTTGTCATTTTAAATTCGGGCTTTTCCTGTTCTTCGCCTTTTGGGTTGTTGTAATGACGATTTTCGTGTACTTCTTCTTGCCCGAAACGAAGAACATACCAATTGAAGAAATGGTGATCGTGTGGAAGAAGCATTGGTTCTGGTCAAGATTTATGGTGGATGTTGATTACCCGAATGGCGTTGAGCTAAGTAAAGGCGGTGATATCATTAAGAAAGTATAAGTTCATCAAATTCATTATCAATCACGTTTTACTGATTTTATTATCTTCTTCTTGAATATTAGTAGTTTGTTTCAAGACTTGCTCAAAAAATTTAGAGTTTTTTTTTTTTCAATGGTCAAGTAAATATATTTGTTTATGATGTTAAAGGGGTAAACAATATGCATGTGAGATATTTGATTTCTGATTATTGTTCCAGATATTTGATGATTAAATTAGATACTAAAATAAATTTGATTTTATTTAAATTTATTATTTTATGTTATGTCATTTGATGGTACACATGAATCAGAAAATTGACTTGCTGTATTTAGAGGTTTCCGTCTGATAGGCATATACACATTAATGTAAAACGTGTCATTGGCCAACTGGAACTTCGAAATTCAAACTTGTTATTATTTATGCTTATTTTTTAAGCAATAACAAAGATGATTAGTTTACTCGGAGTTGCAAGTTTTTATTAGATGATAAGTTCACGCACCAACCAATTAATGAAGGATCAAGTTGGCATCTATCATATTTAAATGATTAATTTATAGAATAGAAAATTTTGTAAAAATGAGATGTTGGTAGTTTAATGTTGATTCCTTAAATTATTATATAATATCATCATTCACATCTAAATATGTTTACATCCCAATTCAAACCCAACCAAACCAGTCATCTATGATTACAAAAACTTTTATATGCTATATATGTTCTTCTAACTTTTTGAAAACATCATGCGACATACTTTTACTTAAAACCGTTTTCACTATTCATATAATTTAAACTATATTAATTATACGAAATTTTAATCAAATTTATATTAAAAAAATATCTTACACGATATAAATTTCATTATGATTATTTATTATATTTTTTTATTCAGCATGTGTAAAACACGATGTATTAACTTTGTATATTATATAATAGAGGGAAAGATCAAATAAAAAACATATTTTGCTGAAGAAGGCTTTTTAAAATCTTCAAACCGACCCAAACGAACTTCGATTGAACTCATTTCGATGGCATTGGAACCGTCTTATCGAACCCTACAATATTAGCTTTTAAGTTTTCGTTTTAACAACTAGATTTAGATTTTAGGTTTTATGGCTTGATTTTTAGCTTTTAGGTTTTATCTTTATGTTAAAGATTTGTTTTTAAAGTTTTGTTTTAGTATAAGGTTTATTGTTTATGATTTAAGGTTTGGGTTTTAGGGTTCGACAAGCCGGTTTCCAATGATGCAAAAATGAATTTAATCGGTTTGTTTGAGTTGGTTTTCGAGTTTTTGAAATCCTTCTTAGCCTTTTTAGGCAAAATAGACTTTTTAGGGGAACCCTTACCCTCTATACTAATAGTATAGATTATTGTTTTTTCTCCAATTTATTTCATTATGAACGGTGTTAAGATAATTTTTCTAGCAATACGTTTTTTTTATT